>PVKU01005929.1:0-14959 GCA_004027475.1 Anoura caudifer
TGATGGGAACTCCTTTGTAGGTGACTGTCCCCTTATCCCTTGCTGCTTCTAGAATTCTCTCCTTCATTTTAATCTTGGCTAATGTAATTATGGTGTGCCTTGGTGTGTTCCTCCTTGGGTCCAACTTCTTTGGGACTCTCTGAGCTTCCTGGACTTCCTGGAAGTCTATTTCCTTTGCCAGATTGGGGAAGTTCTCCTTTATTATTTGTTCAAATAAGTTTTCCATTTGTTGCTCTTCCTCTTCCCCTTCTGGTACCCCCTATAATTCAGATGATGGAATGTTTAAAGATGTCCTGGATGTTCCTAAGCCTCTCCTCATTTTTTTGAATTCTTGTTTCTTCATCTTTTCTGTTTGTTTGTTTCTTCCTTCTGGTCCACTCTTTTGATTTGAGTTCCAGTTTCCTTCCCATCACTATTGGTTCCCTGTACATTTTCCTTTATTTCACTTAGCATAGCCTTCTATTGTTCATCTAAATTGTGAGCAAAATCAATCAATTCTGTGAGCATCCTGATCACCAGTGCTTTGAACTGTGCATCTGATAGGTTGGCTATCTCTTTGTCACTTAGTTATATTTGCTGTGGAGCTTTGATCTGTTCTTCCGTTTGGGCCTTTTTTTTTTTTTTTTTTTTTTTTTTTTTTTTTTTTTTTTTTTTTTTTTTTTTTTTTTTTTTTTTTTTTGGGTCTGGTGGTGCCTGTTACATAGTGAGGGGTGTAGCCTTAGGTGTTCACCAGGGCGGGGTAACTCAGTGGCTGGGTTGTGGCGCAGCATGTGGGGGAGGGGTCCAAGAGGGAATGATGGCGTTTGCTCTGCTCTCTGCACTTCAGTCACTTCAGTCACTTCCCCCTCTTCCCTCAAGCAAACTGGGCCCTTCTGGTGCTGATTCCTGTGTGGGTGGGTTTGTGTACATCCTGGGACCCTGTGGGTCTCTCCAATGAACTCTCCTGTGAAGCTGGAGTCTCTCCCAGAACCTCAACCCCCATAGGTGTTTTCAATTGGTGTTTTGAGGTTTTATTTCCCTGAGATGGAGCTCTGGGTTGTGCAGTCTGTCTTGCTCCCCAGGTTTGCCTGGTTTATCTGCGGGCGAATGTGGGACTGCTCGGTCCACCAGCCACCTTGTGTGCCATGCCCCTCCACAATCTGCTGCCTCATTGGGTCCACCTGCTGCCACCTGCATGCCCGGGGTCTGCCAGCCACTGCTTTGATGTGAGTCCTCTTCACCCGGCCTCCCAACTCTGCCCCTCCTACCAGGCTGGATGAATATTTCTTCTTTAACTCCTTGGTTGTTGCACTTTCATACAGTTCAATTTTCTATCAGTGCTGTTGTTTTTTTGTTTCTAAATTTTTGTTGTTCTTATTTTGGTTGTGCAAGGAGGCACGGTGGGTCTACCTATGCCTCCATCTTGGCCAAAAGTCCTAATTAAGAGAATCTTAATGACTATTATAAAAATGAGAACTTTCTAAGAAAAATAATTCTTTCTTTTCAATTTAGAAGTTTTTCAAATTAGAACAATCTATCATCTGGCCTTGATACTAGTATTCATAGCAACTCACACCAATACCATGAATGCAAGAGGGATCCCCTCCTCAGAGTGGAAAAGGATGCACAAGAAACTTTACTCCCAGAGTTAGCCTAGGAAAGATGGGGATCCCTGTCTTTAAATAGCTGTTGTAAAACACAGGGAATCATGTGTTTTTCCTCCTTGAACAGAAAAAGGTTTAAGATTCCCTGAGATCACATCCACAGCTTATCTGGCTGCCCTCCAGTTGCATGTGCATCATGCAACTGGTGAAGATAACAATCTCTAGGAGGAACAGGATAGACACAGAAAACCCCCTTGAGAGCTTGTCATGGCTGGAGAGAGAGCAAGGTGCGTGTTGGCAAATGCATCCTCTGGATGGTAGAGGCCAGAAAATGTTCATAAGGCCAAGGATCCAGATGTGCAAAAAGACAAAAGGAAAGAAACCAGACAGAGAGAAAAACAAAATCCACGAGTACTTGTTCCAAGTAACCAGGAATCACTAGCCTAAGAAACTAGTTTCACAAATATTTTCTCCTGCCAACTTAAATTTTTTAAAATTATATTTTATTGATTATGCTATTATACTTGTCCCATTTCTCCCCCATCATTGCCCTCTGCCCTTCACAACCCCTCCCACCCACATTCCCGCCTTTAGTTCATGTCCATGTTTCATAAGTTCTTTAGCTTCTACGTTTCCTACACTATTCTTGCCCTCCCCCTGTCTATTTTCTACCCACCGTCTATGCTACTTATTCTCTGTACCTTTTCCCCCTCTCTCCTCCTGTCACTCCTCTGTTGCAAACCCTCCATGTGATCTCCATTTCTGTGTTTCTGCTCCTGGTCTATTGTTGGCTTAGTTTGCTTTTGTTTTAGGTGTGGTTGTTAAGATCTGTGAGTTTGCTGTCTTTTTACTGTCTTATTTTTTTTATCTTCTTTTTCTTAGATAAGTCCCTTTAACATTTCATATAATAAGGGCTTGGTGATGGTGAACTCCTTTAACTTGACCTTATCTGAGAAGCACTTTATCTTCCCTTCCATTCTAAATGACAGCTTTGCTGGATAGAGAAATCTTGGATGTAGGTCCTTGACTTTCATGACTTGGGATACCTCTTTCCAGCCCCTTCTTGCCTGTAAGGTCTCTTTTGAGAAATCAGCTGATAATCTGATGGGAACTCCTTTGTAGGTGACTGTCCCCTTATCCCTTGCTGCTTCTAGAATTCTCTCCATTTTAATCTTGGCTGATGTAATTATGGTGTGCCTTGGTGTGTTCCTCCTTGGGTCCAACTTCTTTGGGACTCTGAGCTTCCTGGACTTCCTGGAAGTCTATTTCCTTTGCCAGATTGGGGAAGTTCTCCTTCATTTGTTCAGATAAGTTTTCCACTTGTTGCTCTTCCTCTTCCCCTTCTGGTACCCCTATAATTTGGATGTTAGGACATTTAAAAATGTCCTGGATGTTCCTAAGTCTCTCCTCATTTTTTTGAATTCTTGTTTCTTCCTTCTTTTCTGTTTGGTGTTTGTTTCTTCCTTCTGGTCCACTCCATTGATTTGAGTCCCAGTTTTCTTCCTGTTTCTATTGGTTCCCTGTGCATTTTCCTTCATTTCACTTATTATAGCCTTCATTTATTCATCTAATTTGCAACTAAAATCAACCAATTCTGTGAGCTTCCTAATCACCAGAGCTTTGAACTGTGTTTCTGATAGGTTGGCTACCAGTGCTATGAGCTCTGCATCTGATAGTTTGACCACCTCCTGGTCGCTCAGATGAATTAGCTCCAGGGCCCCTGTCTGTTCTTCCTTTTGAGCCATCTTTGTTTTTTGTTTTTGTTTTTGTCTGGTCACAGCTGTTATGTAGCGAGGAGTGGAGCCTTAGGACTTCACCAGGGTGGGGCAGCCCAGTCACTGGGTTGTGATGCTGGATGTCGGGGCAAGGTCCAAGAGGGAACAATGGTGCTTGCTCCACTCTCTGCCAGATTTCAGTCACTTCCACCTCTTCCCCCAAGCAAAGTGGACCCCTCTGGTGCTGATTCCCAGGTGGGTGGACCTACTCATGCTCCAGGACCCTGTGGGTCTCCCCAATGAACTCTCCTGTGAGGATGGGACTCCCTCCCGGCACCTCAGCCCCTACAAGTATTTTCAATGGGTGCTTTTAGGCTTCACTTCCTGGCGCTGGGGCCCTGCGTCTCTCAGTCTGTCCTGCTGCCCATTTTCTCCTGGTTTATCCATGCATGAATGCATGTCCATGGTCACCACCTTGTGCGCCCCGCTTGGCCACCTGTGCGCCTGGAGTGACCATTTGCCCGGGACCACCACCGGCTTATCCCGCAGCAATCCAACTCCTCTGGCCGCGGACTCCACTGGCCACTGACTCCGCCCCTCTTACTGGTCTGGGTGTATCGTTGTTGTTGGACTCCTGCACAATTCAATTTTCTCTCTGTCCTGGTTGGGTTTTCTTTTTTTGGATCTATATTTTTGTTGTCCTTAATCTTGATTATGAGAGGAGGCACAGCATGTCCAGCTACACCTCCATCTTGGCCGGAAGTCTAAATTTAAAAGAGAGAAGATTCTCACCATTCTTCCTTCCACCAGATCCTGCAGACAAAGATCTGGGGGTGTGCTGATATGGTAAGAATCCTTAGCTTCTGCTGGTCTGTGTCAGTTGCCCCAGGATGTCATCTGCAGCACCTCCTAGGGAAGTGCAGGATTCCCGCCAGTGAGTTTATTCTGCTCCCAGGAGGATCATGGAAATGGTGCTAATTTCTTATATCCATGGCTGTTAGTGAAAGATAGAAGCCTATGAGACATGTGATTTTCTTTTTCAGCTTTGTGCTGGGGAAAAAAAAAGTGTTTTACATGACTGTAGAAGAGTTTGCAATGTTCTCTCTCATAACTTGCCCCCAACCCCAACCCCCCCACGCAGTTCCAGATAATCATTCTCTCCTAGGTGTGAGTTACTTCTGGATTCAAATGTTCTTAATGTTGTTTTGGAAGATCTCTAACTGACTTTGAACCCTAGGGAAGACTGCAGAAGAGGGACTAATTTGTCAAGGGCATTCTTTCTTCCCACGCTGGGTAAATCCACAATTGCTTGCTTTTCTGGGAAAAGAATTAAACTCTTATTACAATTGATGAGATAGATAGAAATTTAGGAGCTTCTTTTGGATCCACTGATATTTAGTTATTTGTGTCACTCCAGTGTAGGGCAATATAAATATAGTAAATAATTCATAGAAATAGATGTTTGGACTTTTTTAAGGCAGGGTACATTTACAGTATTATTCTGACAATTTAGCAATTCATACTAGGGGTACGAAATGATGGCATCTGTGCTATGTGCTTATCTAAAAGCCATAAGTCTTATGGTCATTATAGACTGCTCACATATAATTAATTCATCACTTAAATTTACCCATTTTACTTCCCACATATTTCTTGTATATGTCCCTTTCTCTCTAGTTCCACTGTACTGCTCTAGTTCAAGCTCTTACCATTTTTATTTTTATGTTTATTTTGACATAATTTTATATTTGAAAAATTGCAAAATACTAGAACTCCATGTATCCTTTATGTAAATTCCCCAAATGTTAACATTTTATCATATTTCATTTTTTCTTTGCTTTCTTTCTATGTATTTTTTTCCTGAAATGTTTGAGAGCGGATATGAGGCATCTTTACTCCCTCATATATTTTCTAAAAACAAGAATTTTTTATTACATAATCACAGTAAAACAAGAAAAATTAGGAAAGTAACATTGACATAAAACTATCATCTGAGTTAAAGACCTAATTCAGATTTCACTAGTATGCCCCATAGTGTCCTTGCAGCAGAAGAAAATCCTGTATCATTCATGCACTGCATTCATTTGTCATGTCTCTTTAGCTACCTTTAGCAGGATCAATCTCTTAGTCTTTCTTTGTCTCTCATGACTTTGACATTTTTGGGCTGGACAATTATTTTGTAGACTATCTCTCAATATGAGTTTGTCTTATGGTCTTCATCATCAGATTCAGGTATGCATTTCTGGCGGGAACACCAGGGTTGTGATGTTGCGCTCTCAGCAAATCATATAGGGAAACACATGATGTTGATTGTCCCATTACTGGTGATGTCAGCTAAACCACTTAAAGGTGGACTCTGCTAGTTTCTCTACTGTAAAATTACTGTACTTTCCTCTGTAACTAATAAATGTCTCATGGAGAAGCCTTTGATATTTTTCAACAGAATTACACGATAGCTCTGTGCAGGCTTTCTTCTGTTACCATTGCCTCGTTTGAGTCCTATCCTTCGCCATACTGTTTTACATCCCGTAAGACTGACCTGTGCGGACCATGTCATCCTTGTCCTCTTGTTTCTAGTTGAATTTGGTCAATGGGGAATCCTATGTGATATCTGGAAAAGGTAGAGTCAGGTCTGGAAATCTCTCCCCTTACTGTCCTTCCCATAGCTTTCCTCTTATAGAAGAGGCGATGTTCCTCACCGGAAGATCAGGGCATCTCAGGCAGCAACTCTGGGTTTTTTTAACTGTCCCCACGCCTTCTTGTCTCAAGCCTAGGGGTACAGGACATGTCTCTTGCATTTTCTTATAATTTTCCCACACCTTTGTAAACTCTCCTTTACATTCTCCAATTTGAATATCATCCCATTCCTGAAAGGAACCTTATGATATAGTTCTTATTGCATTGTTACTTTCTTTTCCATTTTCTCTCAGTTGCACATACAGCTAGTCCTCGATAGTCTCAATCTTGACTTCTTTTTATGTCAATCCTGACTCATAATGTACTTTTATAGAAAGTACATTCAATGTCAAAGGCATCAGTGAACCCAATCTAGGATGAGTTTTTCTGCTCTGCAGCCAGTCCTCTAGCATGCCTGGGGACTTTCCCTTACTCCCACATCTCTGGCATAATTTGTGCCAGCAAACTTCTGCCTTGGTTTCCTGCATAGCATCCTAACTTCTTTTGGGAGTGGAGTCCTCCTCTGACCTTTTTTTTTTTTTTTTTTATTGTTGTTCAGTTACAGTTGTCCCCATTTTTCCGTAGAGCTCGAATATCCTGCTACACTCTGCCAATTGATTTTTCCACAGTGCTGGACCCTCATACACAGATGACCACATATTTTCGAGGATCCTGTTTGGAATACAATGCTTTCCCAGCTGTGACTTCATTCTTCAGTTTGCCTTCCCAGGCCTCTTTCCATAATTTCCCACCTTGTTTCTCCCTCCACCCTCCATACTGATCTTTATGGACCTACCCTTGCCTTCTGGCTCTGGCTGGGTTTGGCCAATGAGGGAGCGCTGGTGGGAGATCCCAGGTGTAACTAAGTGAGAGAATGGCATTTATAGTACCAGCTTCTTCCCTCTGGGATTACCTTCAGCTGCACACGTCCTTCCACTGAATGTCAGAGCTCTTCCCCATGTAGTTTGCTGCTTCCAGATTCCAGGCGTTGCTTCCATTCCTCACTGCTTCTGGCTTAAGGGTGGTTATAGCCTGGCTGGGTATTGGGGTATTGTATCTTCCCTTGTGGCTTAGTTATACCTTTGGAATAGTCCCTTTACCAAGCCTCACTGAATTATCCTAACCTAAGTATGACAAGTGATTCCTTCTGGAACCCTGACTGATACAGGTTCTACGGTGACAGACGAGGGCCTGAAACCTCATTTTGCCAGACTTCACCTGCTCAGTGGATCTCAGATATTGATGACTGCTGCAACCAAGCTGGAGGATCACTGTGCCTCTTTGGACTTGTCATTGGACTGTAGACTACCTCCTTGGGCACCAGTCCTGTACCTGGGTCAGTTTCTCCCAGCTTTGTCCCTGCCCAGTCCTGGCCTCATTCCCCTCATCACTTATGCTGTTGAAGTATCAGCATACCTTGTAGCAGGAGCAATGCTTGCCCAAATGCAAACACGAACCTCCCTGTTTGTAAGCTACATGAGACAGTCTGGACCTGCCCCTAATGGGTAAAATAGGCCCCAGAAAAGTAGCCTTCTAATCCATTTCTCCTGTGGATGTAAAGATGTATCTAAAATAGTTATCTGTTAACCAACAAGGACATGCTTTTCAATATGATTGTATAATACAGTTTCCTCATTTAAATTTGTAGTCATTTTAGATATTAAAAAATAAGTAAAAATGAGCTTATTAAGATTTTACTACCCAGAAAATCCTGTACTTTGATAACTTTATATACCTCTTCATCTATGGAAATATTTAAAAGTGTTTTAAAAATTGAGCTAGTAGCTCATGTGATAATTTACTTAATATTTAATATTAATGTTTTATTATTTCATATTGTCATGTTTTAATATTTTTAGCTTACTGTTGTTTTAGGGTAATAAAAATTTCATGTAACCCAGAAATATGTCTTTGTATCTTAAGTTGTTGCCAGGTGCACAGGAAAATTTATAATGAAATGTCCTAAATTACAGTATGTTACTTTGAAGCATTTTTTAAATTCAAATTGCCTCATGAAGTTATTATACTTAGAGTTTTCTAGTCTGTTATTTTAACAGTATGTTGATTTGGTTGTTGGTAATGTATAAACTATACCTTTTAAAGGGATATTACCTGCTATGACATTTTGGATTTGCTAATTGTACTCAATTTTGAGTTGGTAGGTTCGTGATTTGGCAGGCTTTGCTATTTATCTTGTGTTAAATGATTGATGGTCTTAGTCCACTTCCTAATGGGTTGTGTTTATTTCTGTTGAGGTTGGCATTAATAGGTCTTCTTAGCAAAGATGCTGACAACTGACCTGGAACAGACTCTTCATTAATTTTCAGCTTTGAAGATGTTCCTTCTAGGTCAGGATTGAGGCCAACTAGTAGCACAATGTAATGGGACAGATTTATTGTCACTACCATGCTTTTTCCTGTTCTGTTCATTGGAGGGGCCTCAAAACTAGTCAAAAACAGTAAAAAAAATTCTGTAGTTAGAAGGTCAGCAACATTTAGGATCTTACTTGGAATATTTTAAGGACCAGCACATTTGTACTAAAGATAAATGTAGAAGGAATTTTCAATAGATATCATAAGCAATTGTGTAGATGCTTTACAATTGAGATAATAATTGTATTATCTGCCCCCCCCATCAATTTTATTGAGGAATAATTGACAAATATAATTGTATATATTTAAATTGTACAATGTAATTATCTGATATACATATGCATTGTGGGATGTTCACCTCACATAGTCAACTCTTTTTTTTTTTTTTCTGAGAATGGTTAAGATCTACTCTCAGTAACTTTCAAGTATACAATGCTCTGTCACTAACTATAGTCCCTATGTTGTACATTGGATCCTCAGAACTTATTCTTCTTGTAACTTGAAAGCTTGTACCCTTTGATCTACATCTCTTTTGTCTGTGCCATGTATCTGACCCTTTTTTGCTATTTGTGCAGTTACCAAAGAATAGGTAGAAACAAGAGAAAACTTTTAGGGAAAGAAGTACCTGAAATATGAATAAAATTAGGTTTCAGTATTATTGGTTACATTATATTAGGTATAGTAATTTGACCCCAGTTAATTCAAGAGTTGTCTGCATTGCCTGCCATTTGAAGTAGCACATAGAATATTAATGCTTAGAGGAATACTGTAAGTGATTGGTTCAACTCTGATTTATGGATTAGGAAAGTACTTGGACAAGTCACAGCTTTACTTAGCCTCAATTTTCTAATATTATCTTATTCTTTAGAAAATAGGCTGTGACAACTTGCTGAAATAATTCCGTTTGCAGCTATGCTTCTGAAATTGTTGGGAAGGGCAGTCTAACATTTTACTCATTGTTGTTTTACTTGACCAAGGTCACGGTAATGAAGTAGAGGGTAATTGTGTAAATATCAGGAGCAGGGAAGAGGTAGAACTAATTAAAATATAGGATTTTATATTTCTGCTGCCTGAGTTTTACTAAAATTTTTGTTTCTCTGCTGCTTGACTTCTGTAGACTTGGTCTAGTTTATTGCTAGCCCTTGACCTGGGAATCTATGCTATTTAAATTTGCTGTGTTATACAATATAGAAGGCAAGTGGAAAAATAAAAAGGAGCCTTCTGCTAAATGAGATTTGGACTCTCCCAGACATCTTTATCTAGCGGTGCAAACCAACCTGCTAATGGAAACACCGAAAGTCCTGTGCCCATATCTTAGCTTCCAGATATAATGTGGCTACAAAGTGGCAGGGGCAGAGAAAAGTATCAGTTCATTTATAGAAACCCTTTTTGATGGTCTGATATTTGAAAATTGAAAGCTGAAATTTTAATTGCTGACAATGAGAATGTTGTCATGATGCTAATGTTCAAACAAGTTCCATTCTATGAATATGCTGTCATAGAACTCTGCCCTTTTGTCCACCAAAGATGAGACAAACATAAGATGATGCCATGACCTTCTAGAAACTACCCTCTCCCAGATTGAATACCTAGGTGTCAAAGTGACAATATATTTATTTATGGGTTAGGTAATAGTGGGCCCTTTTGAGAGCTGAATTGAGAAGCTATACTGCTACTCTAATTTGGTCTGCCCCTAAAGTAGGTTAATAGTTTTACCTTAAGGCTAAAGTCCATTTAAATAAACATGAGAACCCTGGCTGAAAATGCCTCCCAACTCCTAACAGTGACAACCTGACTGAGGGAGCTGAGCCCCAGGTATTTGCAACCTGTCTCATTTTTCCTGTCAACCAGCCTGCAGGCTTTTAACACATGATAGTTGAAGCACTGCAATATTGAGGTCAGAGAAAAACTGGTTCCCAGCTAAGCCTGACTATCAGTGGCGTACTGCTGATACCATCGTGAGGTGCCACCAACTGAGTGACCCCAGTTTTAGAAAATACAATAATTTTCAGGCCTAAGGACAGGAAACATGTTTTTGGCCTTTGAGCTTGATGTTTTTATGTCAACTTTAGCTTTGGGATATATGTGAACTGTCATAACTAATTGCGTTAGTTTCTGAAAATGTGGTTTTAAAGCAGAATATCAATGACTAGTTAAGAAAAAATTATACTACTAATGCCTTACATTTACAAAATGCTTTCACATGTATTTCCTCTGATTTTCCTAATAATCCAGCATGGCAGGTCAGAAGATATTTTTTTTTCTATTTTATAGATGAAAAGACTGAGAATTTGAAAGGCTGAGAGATTTTCCCAGGGACACTATAAGGCTGATACCTGATATTCTAGCTTCTAGTCCCCTGCCTTTCCGTTGTGCTACCCAGCCTGTCTGAGAGAGACAGACTTCTATCAGCCAGCCAGTCAGCCAGTCAGCCATTCAGCCAGCCAGCTAAAATTGACAGAGCACACTGTGCCCAGACAGTGTACTAGTAATTTGTATCAAAGGTATATATTGTTTTTCTCCTTGTAAATCTAAAATGACTAGGTAAATAATTTGTTATTTAGTACTCATGTTGATTAAAAAGTATATAACAACAAACTCCTGAAAAATTTGAAAAATTACATTCCGTGTTGTGAGATGCATATTATAATTTTAAAATGTTAAGAATTTTCAATAAGGTTATTATTTTAATTGTTTAGATGAATAATAAGGACTCATTTAATTTCAACTACTTGAAAGACTGAATGTGTGTGTGTGTATCATACGGCCCAGTTTTCCGCATTTATAAAAAAGTTTTTATTTAGTGATCAGAAAGGCCAATCAATTTTGGTCAAGGAAAGGAAAACATGAATGAGCACAGAATGAATGAAGTCAACAAAATATTATCTTATCCTATTTTGTAGAAAAGAAGAAAGAAAGGAAGAATGAAAATGAAAAGCTCGACAAATAGTAGAAGACCGAAATCAAGGGTTTTGTCAATTACTTATTCCATAATTTTACATGTCAATGATACACAGACATTAACTTTGCTATTCATAGATCTTAAGCATATCCTAGCTCTGTTTTCTGTAATTTCTATATTCTGATGAGTTTTTACTCCATGAAATCTTCCTCCTTATTTTCCATAAATATAATTCCACATCAGGGATGGTATTTGCATTACCTGTGCCCCACTCAGCCGATAGGACATTCCATAATATTCATGAAAAGTTTTAGTATGTCCTATTTCTTTTTCTGTCAAAAACTCTAATATTAAAGATCAGAGAGCTAAGTTTTAGAGTTGAAAGGTAATCATAGGCATCCCCTGATTAAGATGAGCCCATAAACATATAACTTTCATGCCTAAATTACCAAAACATGAATCCTGAAGACCAAACATCCTAAGGATGGCAAATATTATGGTGATCATTTCTTTCCTCACTTCTTTGTAATGGTCATGGCTCCTTGGTGTTCTTAGAAATCTTAAAGAAACATAGAGATCATTCAGCAGAAAAGAAATCTTAGACATTAACCTATATTATCTTGATTCTAAGGCAAATTTTCATAAAGAATCTGAATTTGTGCTTCCACTGTAGCAAAGCAAAGTGTGTGATTGGCACGTCCAACAAGAACTGTACATGTTGCAACATGCTGGTATTACTACCACAGTTCAGGGAAATTATCAGTTAAGTAAGTTCTTGCTGCAAAGACCTAACTATCAGGGAAAACACTGGTATATCACAAAAAGGGGATGTTGGGTGAATGGGTGAGAGAGTAAAAAAGTGTCATAGTAATTCTCTGGAATTAAATGAAAGGCAGTATTGATCAGAAGGGAGGAAGCAGAGATGAGTATTAAGCCTGAATCCTAAATTTCAGTACAGGACATGAGGTCAGAAAAGTCTTTGGATTCTGAGCCGAGCTGCAGAGTGTCCAAGGGAAGTATGTCTTTTACCCATAATTTCACACATTGGGAATTCCAATTAATTAGGTGGAGCAGATTGGCAAGATATTATGGTAATTAAAACTCTTACCCTATTTATTTGCTAGTTTGTTCATTTTATTTTTATAGCTGTAGATCTTAGAATTACATGAATAAAACATGAAAACTTTATTTTAATGAGACTTTCTCAGTCATGTCATAGGGAGCAGATACAGCCCTATAGTTAAAGCTAATGTAAAGGTTTTACAAGGAACTTTAAAAGTCTAATATTATATAGCCTCCTCCAGCCTTCTAATTCCATACCTCCCTTGGTTATCAGCATGGCCCATTTAATAAAGGGAACAATTTTATCCAAGGACTTTAAAGTATTCTTTATTACTTATAGCCTTTCAATACCATGGGACCCTGAATTATGGGAAGTTTACATATCAATTCCATAAGAGACAGCTGATAACACTTGGGGGGCATCAGAAACCACAAAAGGAACCCAATGAAAGACCCTCTCTGGCCCCTCTGACCTCTCTGCCTTGGTATGACAACAAGCTTCTAGCAGAGAATTGGAGGAGGGGACTCAGTTCTCTTCTTTGCAATATTAAAAATTTAACCTCTGTAAACTCAGATCTATGACACTTTAATTTAGCAATATCATCCAACATTGAGAATGTCCAAACTCAATCTATGGGCAATGAGTCCCAGGTGACTACCCTGGATTTTAGCCTCAAAATCGGTGGGTCCAGTTCAAGACCTATCTGGAGGCACATAAGCAATCATAAATGTAATTATGTAGAAATATATGATTTGGGGATTGATAGAGTAACTGACATTGCCTAGAAGCTGATAAGAATTCGCTTTTCTACAAGTACTGAAGTGCATTTGTGGTGGCAGGAAGCAAGAATGTTCATTGGGCATTGAGAGTCTAAGAACTGTGCTTGTATCTCACCTCTCAGGGTTATCTGCGTGACCTCTTAGATTCCTGTCAAGTAAGGAGGTATACCAGTGTTTCTCACCTTTTTTTTTTTTGACTCAAACACCTTTTATTTAAATATGTAATTTATCAAAGTCCCCTAGAAATTTTTTTTAAAAACCTATTATATGTATAATATAGAAGTGATTTTAAAAGCAAGCAAAGTTTTCAGATCCCTATGTCTTTAAACATTACTGTATAAATTCCTCCTACTTTTTGTTAATGTTGTTTTTAAATGCATTATGAATTAGTTACTATATATTTAAATATATCTTTTGGATGTATAAATGTTTAATTTTCTTTAATATTCCTGAATTTTATTGTGTGAAAGAAGCATAATTTGTTGATAAATCAATTAAAATAAAATTAAATATTGTTTTATTTGGGCCTGAATAGATAATAAAACATATACTAAAATTTAACTTCCTATTATGCATTAAACCTTCACAAAAATTGCCTTTGTACTTATACTTAGAATTCTTACATTTTGCTTTAAAAAAGTGCTACCTTATTTTTGTCATTTTTGTCTTCTGTTCTAAATAGTAAATTAAAAGAGAAGGCTTCAAGCTGCCATTTCCAACCACTTATCCAAAGTAACACATCGAGAGTTTAAAAGTTCTTTTTTTTGACTTCTGGCCAAGATGGAGGCATAGGTGGACACACTGTGCCTCCTCTCACAACCAAAATTAAGGACAACAAAAATTTAGAACCCAAAAACAAGCAGAACAGACAGAAAATTGAATTGTACTGAAGTCCAACAACGATTCACCCAGATTGGTAAGAGGGGTGGAGTTGGCAACCAGTGCAGAGGGATCACAGCAGGAAAAAGCAATGGCTAGTGGTCCCAGACATGCAGGCAGTGGTTGGCACACCCCAGGCAAACAGGTGGCAGTTACTGGGTTCGGGGAGACTGGGCAGACCCAGTGAGGCACACAAGGCTGCTGACAGTGGTCACACATTCGCATGCAGATAAACTAGGCAAAAACGGTCAGTGAGAGAGACTGCACAACCCAGGTCCCTAGCACCAGGAAGTGAGGCCTAGAAGCACCGATTGAAAACACTTCTAGGGGTTGAGGTGCAGGGAGAGACTCCCAGCCTCACAGGAGAGTTTGTTGGAGAGGCCCACATGGTCCTGGGACATACACAAACCCACCCACGCAGAAATCAGCACTAGAAGGGCCCAATTTGCTTGGGGAAAGAGGCAGAAGGGTTTGGAATCCAAGAGAGAGCAGAGCAGGTGCCATTGTTCCCTCTTGGACCCCACCCCCACATACAGTGTCACTACCCAGAGACTGGTCTGCCCTGCCCTGGGGAACACCTAAGGCTCCACCCCTCATTACATAATAGCCACAACAAGACAAAAAATAATTATGGCTCAAGTGGAAGAACACATCAAGCTCCAGAGCCAATTCATCTAAGCGACCAAGAAATAGCCAACCTATCAGATGCACAGTTCAAAGCACTGGTGATCAGGATGCTCACAGAATTGGCTGATTTTGGTAGCAAATTAGATGAACAAATGAAGGCTACAATAAGTGAAATGAAGGAAAATGCACAGGGAACCAATAGTGATGGGAGGAAAACGGACTCAAATCAATGGAGTGGACCAGAAGGAAGAAACAAACAACCAAACAGAAAAGAAGAGAGAAACAAGCATTCAAAAAAATGAGGAGAGGCTTAGAAATGTCCAGGACATCTTTAAATGTCCCAACATCCGAATTATAGGGGTG
>PVKU01005929.1:15059-113697 GCA_004027475.1 Anoura caudifer
AAGGAGAACTTCCCCAATCTGGCAAAGGAAATAGACTTCCAGGAAGTCCAGGAAGCTCAGAGAGTCCCAAAGAAGGTGGACCCAAGGAGGAACACACCAAGGCACATCATAATTACATTAGCCAAGATTAAAATGAAGGAGAGAATTCTAGAAGCAGCAAGGGATAAGGGGACAGTCACCTACAGAGGAGTTCCCATCACACTGTCAGCTTCTTTCTCAAAAGAGACAATGCAGGCAAAGAAGGGGCCGGAAAGAAGTATTGCAAGTCATGAAAGTCAAGGACCTACATCCAAGATTGCTCTATTCAGCAAAGCTGTCATTTAGAATGGAAGGGCAGATAAAGTGCTTCTCAGATAAGGTCAAGTTAAAGGAGTTCATCATCACCAAGCCCTTATTATATGAAATGTTAAAAGGACCTATCTAAGGAAAAGAAGGAAAAAATATTAACAGTAAAATGACAACAAATTCACAGCTATTAACAAGTGAACCTAAAAGAAAAGCAAACTAAGCAAACAGCTAGAACAGGAGCAGAATCACAGAAATGGAGATCACATGGGGTGTTATCATCGGGGGAGTGGGTGGGGAAAGAGGGTGAAAAGGTAGAGAGAATATGTAGCATAGACAGTGAGTAGAAAATAGACAGGGGTAGGGCAAGAGTACTGTGGAAAAAGTAGAAGCTAAAGAACTTATGACACATGGACATGAACTAAAGGGGGGGAATGTGGGTGGGGGTGTGTGTGCAGGGTGGAGGGAAGTGATGGGGGAAAATGGGACAACTGTAATAGCATAATCAATAAAATATATTAAAAAAATAAAAGTTCTTTTTTTCTAACAAACTGTAAGTCAAATTGAATAAAATATTATTTTATTTTCCCTTTCAACAATGGTTTTTAAAGTAGTGGGGATACATTAATGTGCCACTTAAAAATTTTGAACAGACATGCAGCTTATGAATTCAATGTTGATCATCTTGAAGAAAAATTTCAGAATTATCATTTTAATGTATCTTATCAGGTTTATATACTGTAAACAATAGAAACTTATTCTTAAAAACTCAAGTGAGAAGAGAATTGACTAGTAGACATAGGATGTTTCACAAAATCAAAGGAAGCTCAGGGACAAGGTTTGAGAGAGAGCAAGAATCTGGGGAACTCTTAAAATTTTGTGATCAGTAGCTAAATTGTCACCAAAGGGGTGAAACAGCTACTGTCATTCTTTCCTGTCCTTGGGCCATTCAGGTAAGATTCAAAGTCCTAGGGAAAGGAATTGTGTTGGCTTATTCTGGGTCACATGCCCATTGCTCAGTGCTTAGCTATAGGAGAATAGGACATCTTGACTGACAGTCAAGATGGACATGAACTAAGAGAGGGGGAATATTGGTGGGAGGGGGGCACAGGGTGGAGAGGGATAAATAGGGAGAAAACAATGGGGCAACTGTAATAGCAAAATCAATAAAATATACTTAAAAAGAGAGAAAAAAATTATGGTGCTATCATCAGAAGATGCTGGGTGAACACGAACACTAGATAAAATGTGTGTTTCTGTTTCCAAGCAATAATCTATTAAAAATGTTAAATTACATAATATATAACCAAGAATAAAAGCTATTTAAAGCAGAAGAACAAATAAAACATTCAACTAATAGTATTAACCTGGATGGTGAACTGACTAAATGTTGAGTTCTGAGAATTATCTATTTGATCTCCTTGCCTGTCACAAATGTTTATGTGATAAACTTTTAGAGGCTCCAAGATGCTTATAATTAAAAGAAAAACACATAAGCAACACGTGTACTTACCAATTTAATAACACTCCCCCTTCCTCCTGGGTAGAAGACATTTGCTGTTTTAGGCTTTTTGGCATTCATTGCACTTTCTCATGGCAACAGTGTCCTAGTTTTCCATTTGTGTCAGGAGAAAACAACTTCATCCCTAACTCCAAGGATATGCCCTGACTGACCAAAGCCCAGTTCATTCACCTCATCACAAGGATTATGTCCCATGAACTAACTTGGGCTAAAGAATAAACTGGGATATATTTTCTGGGGGCTACTGAACAAGAATTCTAGTTATTCTCAGAATTTACCTGGAAAGCTACTTTCTCTTTCTCTGGATGGTATGCATGGGATGTATATATGAGGCCTGATATCACTGCAGCCATTTTTCTACAAGAGATGCACAGTGTGAAGTCAAATTTGACACACAAGGAGAGTAAATTCAAGAGAATTGCAGAGAAATGGAGCTGGCCCCAGCTCCAAAGGATCAAACTCGACCTCAACTGGTCACTACTTGTGCACCTTAAATGGTCTTAAAATGCATTTGATCATTTATGCTAGTTTGCATTGGGGTTACTGTTATTGCATCTGAAACCATCTTGATACACAGCCAGAAAACCTTGGTGAGTCCTAGGGTCTATGAATTATTGATTGAAAAATGCTGGATTACATGATATATCTATGGTCATCTCTAACAGTAAAGATTTGGTGCTATTCCTGGTAATAAGGGGTGTAATTGAAGACAAGTTGGAGAAATGCATGTTAAATGATTTGAATCTGCAATAAAGTTCAGCCTTACTGTTGAAGTACATTTACTGTCTCTTAGTTATTATTTTTAATTCAGAAAGAGGAAATTTGTGATTCATTTCTTTTTTGTGTTCTGTGTGGTTGAATATTTTTTGCTTTCACAGCATTATTTTTCTTTAAATGCATCTCTTTTTGCAAAGTTTCAAATTTTATTAATAATCCCAACTTTTCTTTTGTTGGGCAATAGGAAATTCTAAAACATAGTAGGTACTTAATAAATGTATGTTTAAAGTTACGATTTTATTGATAGCATATTTCTAAACCAGTGGTTCTCAAATGTGGTTGCACATTAGAATCACCTGGGTAGTTTTAAAATAGTGGTTCTTAAAGTTCAGGATACACCAAATCAACTGGTAGGTTTTGAAACAGATTTCTTGTGCCAATCTCATTTCTGATTCAGTAGTTCTAGGGTGAGCCCCAGATTCTGCATTTCTAAATAGCTCCCAGGTGATTCTGATCCTGCTGATATTTGGACCACTGCTCTAAAAAATACTCATACTAGATTATACAAATCAGAATCTCCTTGGTGGGGGCTATTTTTAAGACTCCACAGGTGATTCTGATGGAGAACCAAGTTGAAAACCACTGTCCTAAATGGAGGAGGATGGCTGGCCTTTATCTCCTGATTAATCATGTACAGAGGGCCTTTTATTATTCCAATAAAAATTTCCCTTTCACACCTCAGTCAAACTCCTTGACCTACAGACACTGTCTAATTAGGAAAAATTAATAAATTTGAAGTTTTTTAAAAAGATGACCACTAAAGTTGCTTACTTAGAGGCCAAGTATCAACTATCTCTTGTCCCAGGACAATCTGTAGATCAACTCAAAAGAACATCTGTAATGATTTTATTTAGGAAAATAAATTGTCATGCATAAGATTAGCAACTGGTGGAGGGAGAGAGAAAGAAGGTGATGTTATCAGAGCTCAGTGGCCTGGGTTACCCAAGGGAAACTTAAGAACAATGGGATTTTTTAGCTGGCAGCTGGTGTGGGAATCCAGAACAAGTCACCCCAAGATGCACCTCTGTGGTATGCAGATTGTTTTAAGCTAAAGGCAACTTTAGTTTCAGGCTCAAGAGAAACTTCTGCCCCTTTCTTTAACCACCTAGAAGAACTTGAATTAGAGGCCTTGCCCATAACAGATTATGAGAGATAACTTCTTTTGCTATATCTATAGGCCGGGGCAAATTTCCATTTACTAAATGTCTCCTCTTATCATTTTGCACTGATACTTTGAGGCCCCCAAAGTGCATTATCTTATCTGTAGCTCAACTGTTACACACCTCAGTCTCCTTTTGTATCTCTGAACCTCATCTGCATGTGGAGTTTCTGATTCTCTCATGTATGCAGAGTTCCCATACACATGTACATATTACATTTGGTTATTTTCTCTTGCTAATCCCCTTCATGTCTGTCTGATTCTTAGACCAGCCAGAAGTTTGTTCCTCTCCAACACTGGAATCAAAAAGTAGATACAGCTGCCACCAGACATGATTCCCAAGGCAGAGGGAGAAATACCCTTCTTTCTATCCTCTTTATGCATCTCTGATCAGCACTGCTCACTGGCCACTCCAGCAGAACAGCAGTTGACAAGGAAATCTTGGAAAAACGGCCCCTGGTTTGGCCCCTCTGCATACAGAGCTGAGCAGAAGAGGGGAAGGGTGAGAAATGAATCCAAAGACAAATATGCTAAGGACCAGCGTACTTCTTATTTTCAGGATAATTTAGTCTCATTGATAAACTCAGTAGAATGAACATCCATGCATATAACTTTGAAACTGGAAAAGCTGGCATTATTGCTGCCTGTCATTACCAGAACCAATCAGCAGAGATAAGGATTGCATCTTTAGGGAAGTTTTATTCAAATGCCAGCAATCTGAGAAGACAATGGGTTATGTACCCTCAAAAACCATCTTAACATCTCATCTCAAGCTCACTTTTTTAGAAGGAGAGGAAAAAGGTAGTTAAGGGTTTAGAAAAAAGTTAATTAGGTAAGAGTTGTGGCCCCACTGCAATTTTTCTTGTATTTCTTTATCTGCTGGTCAACAATTCTTTATGAACAATCCCTTCCTGGAACACAATGGCCCAGATACCAGCTCTTGCAGACCCCCTGGGGCACAAAGGTTGAATTTCTTGACAACCTTCTGGAGTCATGCATTCTAGTTCCTGGAATAACAGCTTTCCACTTGCATTAATCATTTAAGCCTATCAATTATAATTATGACTAAAATCTTGAACTCTTGAGTTCCCCGATCAACTTCATTTCATACAACATTTGGAATCTTTAGCTAATTATATTGGAATTTTCATGTAGCCTTAAAAATGTGTGTTTATATACGTGTATTTGTTGTATGGTTTTCTTTGGCCAATTGTCAATCTATTCCAAACACTATAGTCACCTTTTAAAGTAAAACGTCAAAAGGATTCTCCTTGTGTGTGGTATACCAGCTTTTGTAAACCCCTTCCTTTATGATTGTGAGTAAGTAGTTGTCTAGGATTGGGACAGCCTAGACAACTGCTTTATGATACGAGTAGTTTCTTTGATTTTTTTTTTCTTAACCCTGGAGAGACCCCATATATTTTCCTGACTGCCAGGGCTTAAATACTCTAAATTCCTACAAATAGGACCTTACTTCATTTTTTTGCATAAGAAAGAGCCTTGAGTATGCTAAAATCCAGTTAAAGACGATGTCTTGAATTTCATTTCAAACTTCCTTAATGAGGCCATTCTGATTTTCCTTGAATCTGTCATTTAAATGGCAAACAGGGTTATACAGGGTCTGGCACAAATAACACCCCTTTTTTGTTACAAAATCTTTTATTACAAAGTCATAAGCATATAATTCTGTAACATAACAATATTGGAACTATAAATTATTACACTCATATTATTACCCTACAAACCACACTCAAGCAGGCATTACTTCTCCCAGACCCTGTATCTCCCAGTTAATTTTTCTTTCTATACTGACTCTAAAAATCTCATAAGTGGTTCTTTCCAGTCTAGATTAATTATCTTATACTGTTTTGTCCATAAACACCTAATTATCATGTCCTTCAGAATAACAATTATGATATTATATGTAATTACATATAAATATATAATGTTTTTAGTTACTACAAATCATTGACTCCTCATCAAATTCTAGCTTCTATGAGAGAGTCAGCATAAGGAACTCTCCCAAGTGTCCCACATTAAGGAGTTTCTAGCTCTACTAGCTTTAGTCCAGACCTGAGTGGCTGGCCTGTGCCTTCCGTGGTCTGTAAATGAATAAGGAGCTATAGTATTATATGAGGCAGGATGGGGAAACCTCTGGAATTTATTTATAAAAAATTGTGTATTTATTCTCACATGTTTAAACTTCAGTCACCTTCAAAGTCCTCTGCATTTGATGCAATGCACCTATTGAGACATTTCTTCCACTGCTCAGAACAGTTTTTGAATTCACCCATTTTGATGCCTTTTAGTGCTTCTGCCATTTTTTGTTTCACCTCTTTCACACTGGCAAAACATTTCCCTTTGAGGACTTTCTTCATCTGGGGAAACAAACAAAAAAAAGTCGCTGAGACCGAGACCTGGTGAATAGGGAGGGTGGTGCATGGGGGTCATGCTGTTTTTGGTCGAAAACTACTGAACCTCAGCACCTGTGAGCAGGTGTGCTCCTAAATCACCCATCATGAAATGGGCAAATACCTTGAAAGAGACTACAAAAAGAAATTCACTGAAGCCAAATGCAGTCTCTCACAACACCACCAGCTGGTACACTGATACAGGTAAGTTTCTAGAACACTCACTTACTAGGGAAGCCTGTAGTACACGGGGCCCATGCTCCAGAAGGTAATTCCATTTCTTTTTGGTTACCCTCCTCATACACTCCTGGTACAAACACTGTTCTTTGTCTTATACCCAACTTCATTCTGACCTTTGGGTCATGCTTTATTGAAGAAAAGAAGCTGGAAAGTCAAAGTCTACATTTCCCAGTTTGCATTATAGTTGGATTTTCTGAGATGTCCATGTTTGAAATTTGGAAGTCAGAAGTGAGGTGGTTGTGGTTTTGTAGTTGCTTTGAACAGACGTGCTCATGAAGCATTTGTTTTTCTGCAGTAACTGTGGCTATTTCTCAACTTCTTGGCTGTTGAGATGTGAAACACAGAACATCCATTCTGCTGAAGCGAATCTCAGCTAGGGCAGCATGCTTCTGGGATGAGCAATTGTATTTCCGTATTCTCTGAGTATCTGATGGCAGAAATAGCAGTTTCCATGTAAATTCATTATTATATCTGGGAATCATTTCTGTAAGCTAGGACTAGGTCTTATTCCTCCAGCTCTCTATATACCTGTTTCTCTGTACTAGCTACTTTTTTGATTAGATAGGCTAGTGCTGTATCTCCACTAAACCCAAATATATGACTAAACACTAAAATATGCAAATGGTAATATTTCCTCTAATTTATAGAAACATGCCTCACACTGATTAAAAATCCTATCATGGAATGTGGCAGGAAAATAAACTAGATTAAAAGATACTGGTCTAAATTTTCTCCTGTTTTTAATTTTATATTATTTTAAAGTTTAATTTTAATTGTTTATTTTTATCAATGCTACCCAATGGTTCAAAAAGTCAAAATTTTTGCTGGACTTAAAACAACCTTTCTGAATTTGATTCCTACTCCTCATAGATGTTCTAACAATTTCTTCTGGAATCTACTATTTATTTCTAAACAACATGCCTTCAAATATCAACAAATGTTGATATTTCTTGAGTTTTTCCACTTTTATTTAACTTTTGACTTCCTTGTATGAAAGATGAAAACTTATCTCTTCTACATTCTTTCCTCACCAATGGACACTTTCACACATTTCTTTTCTCATCATTTTCTTATATAAATATCAAATTTTTACTAGAAAGTCCTTTACATTTACATTATTATGATTATGTGAACATTATTTATAGCTGAACCATGTAGTTTATAAGGTTCCCACTTTTTCCCCTTTTGTCCTGCTCTGCCTGGTATCCTGCTTCCCTCCAGCAGTACCCCCAGCTAAAGTTGATGTCCATGGGCTTTGCATGTAAATTCTTTGGCTTCTCCATTTTCTACACTATTCTTAATATCCCCCTGTTTATTTTTTACCTACTAATTTTGCTTCTTAATCCCTGCACTTTTCGTCCTATTCTCTCCCTTCCCCCTCCCAGATGATAACCCTTCAAATGATCTCCATATCTATGATTCTGTTCCTATTTTGGTTGTTTGCTTAGTTTGTTTTTGTTTTTTAGATTCAGTTTTGATAGTTATGAATTTGTTGTCATTTTAATATTCATAGTTTGAATCTTCTTCTTTTCCTTAAATAAGTCCTTTTAACATTTCATGTAATAATGGCTTGGTGATGAAGAATTCCTTTAGCTTTACTTTATTTGGGAAACACTTTATCTGTCCTTCCCTTCTAAATGATAGCTTTGCTGGGTAGAGTAATCTTGGTTGTAGGTCCTTCCTTTTCATCACTTTTAATACTTCTTGCCTGTAAAGTTTCTTTTGAGAAATCAGCTAATAGTGTTATGGGTACTCCTTAGAGGAAGGGAGGAAGAAAGAGAGTTTGAGAAACTGATATGAAAGAGAAACATGATCAGTTGCCTCTCATGTATGCCCTGACCTGGGGACTGAACCTGCAACCCAGGCCTGTGCCCCGAGCAGGAATCATACCAATGACCTTTTGCTTTGTGAGTCGATGCCTAACCAACTGAGCCACACTGGTCAGGGAGACCATTGGTTTTTAACATCATCTATTTACAAGAGTCCTAGACTGTAAACAACTAATTCATTTACACTCAAAGATTTTGGTCCTTTAAACAAATCCAGACACTTAATAATGTAGAATGTAAAAACAGACCAGTTTCACAAAATTCAGTTAATTTCAGGAGGATGGTTTCAGTTACCTAAAACATTCCATAATAAATTATTCCTTTTAATTTCACTCAGCTAATTAGCCTATGTCATAGATGCTTGTTTGTCCTCTGCTTTATTTATTACATTCATCGTCTTTAGATGACTTGGTCTTATTTTCTCAGGCTGTCGATATTTATGTTTTTGGTACTTATTAATTTACATAGGTTTTATAGGACATTTCTATGCTGAAATTATTAATACTTTGGTTAAACTCCCTGAGTTTTAGCATCTAGAAAACACATCTGAACTTGGAAAATAGTTTTCCTCTGGGCAATTACTTTTGGGATGCTCACTGAGTCTAACAAGAGAAATATAACTCCCCAAAATATAATACTGTTAATTGCCAGACAATAGAGTGGCTGGATGTGTAAGAGGGACTTAGGGGATATCCCTATTCAAGAGGCCAGCATTTATTTTTAATTGCCTGCTTTTTGTGCTTAACCTTAGAAATTTGTGAAAAATTAAGTCAAAGAAAAGTATAAAGGAAGAAATAAAACTCACCACTAATTCCATAATTCAGAGATATCATTTGTTAATCACTATTACTGTTTTTGGGTTTATTTTACTTAGTTGCATTAACAAACTTTCTATTGTGGAAAATTTCAAACATACATAAAAGTAGGTAAGAGTATAATGAATCTCTGTGTACCCATTACATATGCACAGTTTTTAGCCTTTGCCATTTATTTTTCATTTATTCCTCACTCTCCTATCTATTCATCCTCCATCTCTACTTTTTTTGCTACATGTTTTAAAACAAACCCAAAACATCATATAATTTCACCCACAAATACTTCATTATTGATTTTTAAAATATAAGTTTTTTTCCCAAGACATTACCAGCCTTGTCAAAATAAAACAGCAATTCTTTAATACCATTTAGTATCACCAGAAACCAGCCCTGTGAGACTTCATCTTTGATTTCCAGGCTGCATAACTGAGAGAAAATAAATTTCTATTGTTTAAGCCACCGGTATCCGGTATTTTTTTTAAATTATTTTTTAAAGATTTTATTTATTTATCTTTTCTTTTTTAGAGGGGAAGGGAAGGAGAGAGGGAGAGAAATATCAATGTGTGGTTGCCTCTCGTGCGTCCCCTGACGGGAACTGGCCTGCAACCCAGGCATGTGCCCCGACTGGGAATTGAACCACGATCCTTTGGTTTGCAGGCCTGTGCCCAATCCACTGAGCTACACCAGCTAGGGTCAATCTGGTATTTTGTTATGGTAGCCAGAGCAGACTAATATAGCTAGACACCTGGAAATTTTTACTAAAAATTAATTTTTTGTTTATTTAGTTTGATTCCTGTAGGCAGACTACATTGAGATATAATTTACATGCCTTAAAACTCATCCATTGTAAGTATAGTGTTCAGTAAGTTGTAGTAAATACATACCACAACTTATTCATTTCATGAAACCATCACCAAAATATAGTTTTAGAACACTTAGAATATAGATTATTTATTATTTTTTAAAGGATTATAATAAATTTCAGTGATGACCTTGGATTTGATATAGCTATTAATAAACGACCATTTGGGGTCATACGAGACCAGAGCATGATATACAAGAGAGAAATTGTGGGGCACACATACTTACAGATGATTCACAATAATTGCTCATAAACTGACAGCTCTATGGTGAAAGCTTTGCTAACATCCTAAAATAAAGTGGGTTCAGACCTTTTATGTTCTGAAACAGCTTTTATAATATGGAGATAGCTTTTTCTTAAAAGAAAAATTCATTGGAAAAATCAGTGGTTCCCAAAACATTTTCTTTCTTTTCCTTCTAGGTGAAATTTCTGCATAAACTTGAATTGATTTTGAAATTTACATTTTTTAAGAAAATAATTCATGTAGTCAAGATTTTATTAGTTTAGAGTTATACAAATATGCTATACTTTTAAAAACCCTCCACAATTATAATATCTCCTTTGTAGTCCTAATTCTGTACATTTGTGTATCTCTTTTATCATATTCACCAAAATTAGCATATTTTTCAAAGAATTTTGAATTTATTATTAATTTGTTTTTCTCATTTTTATATTGTAACATTTTGAATGTAATCTTACTTATTTTTATTCTTTTATTAAATAATAAATGACAGTAATAAATTTGCCTCTATGTGTCATCTTGGGAAGCATCTTATAAATTTTGACATTGTGGGTTTTCATTTTCATGACTTATCAAGTATCTATTTTTACATTGTGGGCTTCTTCATGGTCTAATCCTTTTTTAGGTTTATTTATTTATTTAATGCTGGTAGTTTAGAAAAAAAAATTTTATAAAATACATGATGTGGTGAAAGAAATTCTGAGAAAGTTTTCCTGGATACTCTCCAGGAGAATTTTGTGTATATAGTTTTGTGGTATGTTATAAAATATTCTGAAAAGTCAGAAAATGACAAAGAAAACAAAGAACATTCATATTTTGCATAAATAAATACTGTTGACATGAGTACATATGTTAAAATATTTTCCTATATTCTCACAACATATTTTAAATAAAGATATAAATAACTTGTATAATATTATGTACATATTTTTATTTTTATATATAGAGGTATATTTTCTTTTAAAGTATTTACTACATTAATACTTAATATATGATATATTATAACTTCTTTAACTATAAACATACATTTATTTTATATTAATGAATATAAATATTTATTAATATTAGATATTTTATTAACCAATGAATCTTAATTAATACAAAACATTAATATTCAGCATATAATATATTATAATTTATTTAACATCTTTCCTGATGAATATTTAGTTTGATTTAGATATTTGGTTTTATAAACAATAATACTTTGAATATCTTTGGGTGTAGATTTGTAACTTGTCTAATTTTTTTTAGGATAAAAACATGGATTATTGGCTGTTTGTACAATTGTTTTCTATTAATGATTATTTTTAATATTTACTTTTATGTAATTATAATTATTTAAATAACTCCTTTTTTATTTGAATTTAATGCTCAGTGCTAGCCCCACCCCTTGTTTTTAATTTTTATCAAGCCATGTGGTTTCTATATTTTAAACTTTTTTTCTGTTTTACCTCCACATATGAGTAAGTCCTTGGCTGATACAAGCTTTGCCTCTCAAAACTTTGTAAGTCACACTGTTGTCTTAGGTATTTAATATTGCAGAGAAGAAGCCAAAAGTGTTCTATTCCATTGTATAAACCTGTTTCTTTCTACACGAATACTTATAGGGGTTTATTTGTTTTTGTAATACAAATTTACCAAAATGTGTCTTCTCATGGCCTTCTTCCATTATTTTTATAATAAAAAACAAATTTAAAAAATTGATCCATTCATTTACTGATGGGCACCTAGGTTGCTTCCAACACTTGGCTATTGTAAATTGTGCTGCTATGAACATTGGGGTGCATAGGTTCTTTTGGATTGGTGTTTCAGGGGTCTTATGATTGAACAACAATTAAATAAAAAAGAAAAAAAGAAATCCTAAAGGGGGAAAAATTTGAAGACAAGTCTTTATTTCAGCTATTAAAGATTTTTAATTATAATTTTGATTTTGACTTTGCTCTCTTGATTCAGGATTCTTCAATAATACCAATTAATCTATTTTTAAAAAATTTGGATATTAACTTACTGGATTTTATATTGTCCTCATTTTTTGTTTTATCTTTTGATATATACTGTTTTCATTTTTGGAAAAACTTTCTAAATATTGACCTTCAGGCCACTAATTTAATACATGTTTTTGTCTCTGTTTTGTTAATGATAAGTTTTATTACAGCCTACTATTTCAATTTAAACTTTTCATTTCTAGTGTCATTTAAATCTGAGATTATTCTAATTCTGTTTTTACATTTACCATGTAAACCCTTTTGAATTCTACTCCTAATTCAAAGGTTTATTACCTTCCATTATCCTATTGAAAACACCTAGATATATTCTTTTTCTTTTATTGTGGTAAGAATTTCTCTCATGCCAAACAATTTGTCATAAGTTCTCATGCTTCTTTGCATTCTGCTTACTCATCCTATTACAAGGTGTTTGCAATAGATAGAGTCTATGGCCAGCTTCCTATCTGGTATATGGTTTATTGTCAGTAGAGTTACCTTTTCACACTTCTAGTTCACAAGTTCTAGACTACTTAAATGCTACAGGTTGGATGCCTTGAAATGGGTTCCATGCCACCCAAAATAACTCTTGTCTAATACTTTGACAAGGGAGTAAAAGCAAAATGAGAGTCCCTATAGTTGACTAATAGGATTATTATTTTCATTTCTGCCCATAGATCCTTCTTTGTTTAAAGCTGTATCTACAAGCATACGGTGTTATCTATTGTCATATCTATTGTCACCACCACCTCCTCCTTTTCTTTCTGCAAACACAAACACACACACCACACACTCACTTTTTGTTTTGGGGCATCTCATTCTTCAAAGAAAAGAAGGTAATAATGAAGGCCAGGTTGGGGTGTAGCATGGTCTTTCCATGAAAAGGTTGTTGGTGAGCTGGATGGGATCCATTGCCTGATGTTCTGACCAACACTGATCCTGGGTCTTTCACCTGCAGGATATGCCGTGAAGGATGAAACAAGGCCCTTCTATATTCTTTCCTGTTGTCAACTTTCTCTATTTAAAGTGGCTACTAATTGTGAGTTCCAGTTTATCTCCCTATTCCTGCAGTCAATGGAATTTTCTGTTTCTGGTTGTAAGATGACTATCATTTTTAGTTTTTGTTGTCCCCAATTTTTGTCTTTTTTTTTTTTTTTTGCCTTCATAGGCGTTTTAGCCAGCTGTTGGGACAGTCTACAGTTTTGACTGCTAGTCTAGTGCCAATTTTTGAAATATTTTCTTTGATTTCAGTTTTAAAGTTGTTAAACAAGAAATGTCTTGGCATCTCTTAATCACCTATCTGAATATCACTCTGATAAATTGAGTACATATTTCCTGTCTTGGCAAACAAAGAGAGCAGCATCCTCTTCTATTCTGGTGACATAGTTTTATTCTTACTCAGGACAAGGAATAAGAACTAACTGAAATTAGTAGCTAATTACTTTAAGAAGGTGCAATTTCACATCAACATTGCCACAATTAGAATTATACTTTTTAGACAGCTATTCTTCAGGATTCAGATTGACTAGACTAATTAACTATTCAACAGGTCTGTTCTTATAATTATCAGAGGTACATTTTTAAACTAATTCATCTTTTCTAGGCAAAAAAAGACTTAATGTCATTCAAAATTGTATTTGGCAGGACACAAGGTATTTAATAAAATGTTTAAGTCAGCTATCTGCTTATACATATCTTGAAATTCTAGGCCTGTATTATCTCTACTGTGATATTTGATAAGCAGTTGGTGTTAGCCAAGTATTCATTGCAATACTCAATATGATAAAATGTTTCTTCTGTAAGAAAAGTTTAACTCGGTAGAGTTCCAGTAGGAAATGGAGTAGTTGATGATGTCTTCATGTGAGACTACAAACAGTTTTTTTTTTATTAATTGTTCATTTACAGTTGTCCCTCCTTTTTCCCCATTGCTGTCCCCTGCCCCATCTCTCCCTACTCCCACAGTTAATTGCCCACCATTGTCTGTGCCCATGAGTCCACTTTCCCCTGTTGCCTCCTCTCCCCTACCCCTTTGGTCACTGTCAGTTTGTTCTTTATTTCCAAGTCTCTGGTTCTATTTTGCTCATTTGTTTGTTTTGTTGATTAGGTTTCACTTACAGGTGAGATCATATAGTATTTGTCTTTCACCATCTGGCTTATTTCACTTAGCATAATGCTCTCCAGTTCCATCTATGCTTTTGCAAAGGGTAGGAGCTCCTTCTTTCTTTCTGCTGTGTATTATTCCATTGTGTAAATGTGCCACAGTTTTTTGATCCACTCATTTACTGATGGGTACTTAGGCTGTTTCCAGCTATGAACAATTCTTTATTTGACAGACTTCTCTGGATTTGTGTAGAAGAATTGAACCCATGGGGAAGGAATATGCCTATGGGAAATATATCAGTTATTTATTGCTGAATAACAAACTACCCTATTAGTAGCTTTAAACAACAATGATTTACTGAGCTCACAGTTCTATTGGGTGGCAATTTGGGTTACACTCACTTGGTAGTGCTTTTGGTCTCTATGAAGATTACTTGTCTGTCTTCAGTCAGCTGCTGGCTGTTCAACTGGGAGTTGGCTAGCCTAATGTGGCCTCCCTCTTGTGTCCAGCAGATGGTTCACTGTCAGGTTGGTCAATGGGGTCATCAGGGTCACTTGCCTCTTGCCATGAAGCAATCTTATTCATGTAGAAATGAGGAGAGTTTCAGATGAAAGAAAGAAAGTGTACAAGACTTCCTGAGGTCTAGATTAGGAGCCGGCAAAATGTTGCTTCTGTGGCATTCCATTAGCCAAAGCAACAGGTAGATTTGAGACAGAGTTGAGAAACACCTCTTAATGAGAGTTACTGCTTATTCACATTACAAAGGGACAAAGGTATAGAGAGTAGTAGAGGTTGTGGCTATTTTTTGGAAGCTACCAGAGAATTATATCACTATGGAGGTAGTTTGATAAACCAGTAAGTGTATTAGTCTTCAACGACTGCTGTAAGAAATTATCACAGACTTAAAGACAACACATATTTACTTTTTTATAGTTTTTGAAGCTGGATATCCAATATCAGTTTCACTGGCTGAATCAAGATATCAGTAGGGCTGTATTCCCTCTGCAGGGTCCAGGGGAAAGTCAGTTTCTTGCTCCTCCAGCTTTTGGTGGCTGCGTCACTCCAGTCTCTGCTTCCATGGTCACATTACCTTCTTCTCTTTCACCGCTAGATCTCCCCCTGCCTTCCTTTTATAAGGATACATGTGACTACATTTATGTCCACCTGATTGGTTCAGGATAATTTCTCCACTTCAAGACCCTTAACATAATTTCATGTGCAAAGTCAATTTTTTTCTTTATAAGATAACATTGTCAAGTTCCAGGTGTCAGGATACGTATATCTTTTGGAGCAGTAAGGGATGCACCCGTAAGATAGTGTTGAGCTGTCTGGCGTCACATATTAGTTTTCTAGGTCAAAAAGCCAAATGGTAAGTAAACTTGACCTGATTCACCTAAAATTATATAAAAGATGTCATCTTTGTCACTTGCAAACCTGGCTCCAGTAGACCATGGGTCTTTTCTCAGTCCAAGACAGAGAGTACAGCTGATTCTCTTTATTAGCAGGTTTTGCATCTGTGGATTCAACCCACTAGAAATCAAAAGAATTTCGGAAAAAATATTGCACTGTTGCTGGCATGTACTATGTAGTTAGGCCTATGGTGGTTGAATCTGTACTGAACATTTACAGACTTTTTGTTGTCATTATCCTTGAAACAAGGTAGTATAACAACAATTTACAAAGCATTTATATTGGCATTGTAAGTAATTTCAAGATGATTTAAAGTATACACCATATCTTCGGACCATAAGATGAACCTAGGTTTTAGAGGGGGAAAATAGGAAAAAAATTTTGAAGCAAAAAATGTGGTAAAATATTTAATAACATAAATAACATAATATTTCACCAACATAAATGTAAACAGAACTCAACAGCAGTGTTAACATCCATTATTCCTCCAAAATTTGGGGAGGTTGGGGGAAGTGCATCTTATAGTTGGAAAAATATGATAAGAGGATGTGTGTCAGTCATATGTAAATGCTGCAGCATTTTACGTAGGGGAATGTGTGCATCCTGGATTCTGTTATCTGTGCGGGGGTTCTGAAATCAATCTCCTGTGGATATTGAGGGAAAACTACTTACATTTTACATCTCAAAATTCATTCATTCATTCCACAAATTTATTGAATGCACAATGAACCAAGCACTGTTATGCTAATCTAGGTTCTGGGAATACACCAGTGGACAAGAGTTCACTTTTTAAGTTGCGCTGTCCAATATTAGTAGCTACTAGCCCCATAGAAGTTCTCAATACTTGAAATGTGACTGAGTACCTGAAATGTGGCTTTTTTAAATGTCAATGTGTTGCCAGTATAAAATACACATTAGATTTTGAATAATTAGCATGAAAAGGGAATATAAAATATCTCATTAATTTTTATTGGTTTCATGTTGAAATAGTTATATTTAAATATATTGAGCTAAATATAATATATTATTAATATTAACTTCATTTGTATTTATGTTTTTTAGTGAGGCAACTAGAAAGTTTAAAATTACACAAATGGCTTGTATTTGTGATTCACATTTTATTTCTACTACCAGTGCTGTTCTAGAGTGTGGGAGAATAGTATAAAAGAAATACTAACAAATAGATTGAAAATAAAATCTAGGGATACCTTATAGGGTGTCTGAGTAGGCTTTAGATTTGATGTCTCAGGAGGTACTCATTTGACTTTTGAGCTAAGAACTGAATTATATGAAAGCATAAGTCACATAAAGGTTTTGGGAAATGCTTCCTATGTAGAGGTAACAGAAAAATATTTTCTTGGTAGAGGGCTTTTTCAAGCATAAAACTCTAATGTGGAGAGAGAGCAAGTTTGGTTGGTTAGAGGCACATAAAAAAATTCTGTGAACAAGAAAGATAATAGAGTAGAATAACATCAGAAAGGTAGGAGGAATCAACCGAAAGCTCAAACTCAAAATTTCTCTTATTTAACTTTAAAAAAATCCCTGAGTGAGATTATTAATATTTGAGAGAGAAAAATGTAAGGGGAATGTTACCTAGGTAGCTGTGTGAACTTGGCAAGTTATTCACTTCTTTGCCTCAGTTTTCTTAACTGTAAAATGAGAGTGGTGGTAATTATACTAACATTTGTGAAGGTTAAGTTTAAAAATGCTTGTTTGCACATTCTAAGTGATATGTGCTGGCTATGACTAGTCTTGATAGATGATGTCTGTCTGGAAAAAAGTCCAACTATTGTTAATATAATGAGAATTTTTTTAAAGTATATTTTATTGATTATGCTATTACAGTTGTCCCATTTTTCTTCTCCCCTTTATCCCCCTCCACCCTGCACCCCTACTCCCACCAGCATTCCCTACCATTAGTTTATGTCCATTGGTTATACATACAAGTTTTTTGGCTTCTCCATTTCCTACACTATTCTTAACCTCCCCCTGTGTATTTTGTACCTACCATTTATGCTTCTTATTCCCTCTACCTTTTCCCCCAATTCTTCCCCCTCCCCACTGATAACCCTCCATGTGATCTCCATTTCTGTGATTCTGTTCCTGGTCTAGTTTCCTTAGTTTATTTTTGATTTTTTTTTTTTAGGTTCAGTTGTTGATAGTTGTGACAGTTGTTTATTGTTGTCATTTTAATGTTCATAGTTTTGATCTTCTTCTTTTTCTTAGATAAGTCCCTTTAACATTTCATATAATAAGGGCTTGGTGATGATGAACTATTTTAACTTGACCTTATCTGGGAAGCACTTTATCTGCCCTTCCATTCTAAATGACAGCTTTGCTGGATAGAGCAATCTTGGATGTAGGTCCTTGCCTTTCATGACTTCAATATTTCTTTCCAGTCCCTTCTTGCCTGCAAGGTTTCTTTTGAGAAATCAGCTGACAGTCTTATGGGAATTCCTTTGTAGGTAACTGTCTCCTTTTCTCTTGCTGCTTTTAAGATTCTCTCCTTATCTTTAATGTTGGGTAATTTAATTATAATGTACCTTGGTGTGTTCCTCCTTGGGTGCAATTTCTTTGGCACTCTCTGAGCTTCCCGGACTTCCTGGTAGTCTATTTCTGTATTCAGATTGGGGAGGTTCTCTTTCATTATTTGTTCAAATAAGTTTTCAATTTACTGCTCTTCCTCTTCTTCTGGCACCTCTATGATTCAGAGGTTGGAACATTTAAAGTTTTCCCAGATGTTCCTAAGCCTCTTTTCATTTTTTTTGAATTCTTGTTTCTCCATTCTGTTCTGATTGAATGTTTATTTTTTCCTTCTCTTCCAAATTGCTGATTTGAGTCCTGGTTTCCTTCCCTTCATTGTTGGTTCCTTGTATATTTTTCTTTATTTCACTTTGTATAGCCTTAACTTATCCCTCTATTTTGCATCCATACTCAATCATTTCCGTGAGCATGCTGATCACCAGTGTTTTGAATTCTGCATCTTATAGTTTGGCTCTCCTTGTTGCTTAGTTCTTTTTCTGGAGTTTTGATCTGTTCTTTCATTTGGGCCATATTTCTTTGTCTTGGCACAGCTGTTATGTTGTAAGGGGTGGAACCTTTGATATTCAGCAGGACTGGGCAACCCACTTTGCTGTGTTGTGGTGCTGTCTGTGGGGGAGTGGTCAGAGAGGGAACAATGCTACTTGCTTGGGTCTCACCTCACTTTCAGTCACTCACCCTGCTACCCACAAGCAAATTGGACCCTTCTGGTGCTGATTCCAAGGTGGGTTTGTGTATTTTCTAGTTCCCCATGGTTCTCTCCAACGAACTTGACCACAAGGCTGGGAGTTTCTCACAGATTTTTATAGCCAGAGGTTTTGAGGCTTTACTTTCCCATGCTGGAACCCTGGGTTGCACAGTCTGTGTCACCCCCGAGATGTTCCTCCTGGCTTATCTGCATGCAAATGTGGGACCACTCATTCCACCAGCTGCCACCTCACCTGCTCAGTCTGTCACTTTGATCTGCATCCTCTCTACCCTGGCTGGCTGCCTCCTCCACCTCCTACCAGTTGGGATGAATGTTTCTTATCTAACTCCTTGGTTGTTGGACTCACATACAGTTTGATTTTCTAGTAGTTCTGGTTGTTTTTTTGTTTTTAAATTTGTTGTTGTCCTTCTTTTGGTTGTTTGAGGGGCAAACTGTATCTAACTATACCTCCTTCTTGGTCAGAAGTCTGAGAATAGTTTGTGTGACATTGATGTAACCTGGCAGCCAAAGACAGCGGACTGGAATGAGCATGCATGAACGATGATGACTTTAATGTCAGTGGGGGTTGTAGATACCATTGAGTGTGCATGTGCACTGTGTGGCATTCACATTCAAAATAAATGAGCGAATAGAGCAATGAAGCTGAATGAAATTTTGTGTTAAGTCCTGGCTGGTGTGGCTCAGTGGATTGAACACCAGCCTGCAAACTGAAGGGTTACCAGTTCAATTCCACAGGGCACATGCCTGTGTTGTGGGCCACTTCTTTTGTGGGAGTCACACAAGAGGCAACCACACATTGGTGTTTCTCTCCCTCTCTCCGTCCCTTCCCCTATCTCTAAAAATTAAAAAAAGCTTTAATAAAAATTTTTGCATTAAACTTAAACATGCCTCCATGGAAACTATTCTGATAATTCAGAAGGCCACAGCTATGGGCAACTGGTGATTGGTAGCTTCATCATGGCAATGCATCTGCTCATTTGTTATGTCTGGTGCAGAGTTTTTTGGTGAAACATCAAATTACCCAGGTGACTCAGCAGTCTTACAGCCCAGATTTGGTGCCCTGCAATTTCTGGCTTCTCCCAAAATTAAAATCACCTTAAAAAAGAAAGGGCTTTCAGGTCATCCATGAGATTCAGGAAAATACAATGGGGAGGCTGATTGTGATTGAGATCCCAAGGTGCCTACTTTGAAGGAGACTGAGGTGTCATTGTCCTATGTGTAATGTTTCTTGTATCTTGTATTTCTGTCACTATTTCTCATAGTACATGACTGGATACTTTCTGGACAGACTTCTTATATCATATAGCAGTGTTAGTTGATAGTCACCATGTGGTACATTATATTCCTATTGTTTATTTATCTTATAAATGGAAGTTTGTATCTTTTGACCACCGTTCTCCAATTCCCCCTTCCTCTTCCCAAGGCCTCTGGTAAACCAGAAGTCTCCTGTCTCTGTCTATAAGTTTGGGAGTTTTAAAAATCTTGTTTAGATTTTTACATATGTGATATCATAAAGTATTTTTTACTGTCTTACTTCACTTACCATAATACCTTCAAGTTCCATCTATGTTGTCACAAATGGTAGGATTCCCTCATTTTTATGGCTAAATTATATTCTATTTTATGTATATGTGTGTATCACAACTTTACCCATTTGTCCATTGATGGACAGTTAGGTTGTTTCCATGCCTTGTCTATTTTAAATAGTGCTGCTAATAAGGAGCTTCCTAGACAAGAAAAAACTAAAGGAGTTTGTTAACACCAAACCAGTATTATAACAAATATTAAAGGATTTGCTTTAAGAAGAAGAAGAAAAAGAGAAAGAAAAGAACCCCAGAGGGAAATAGTCTAACAATAATTTGGCACTAAATACATATCTATCAATTGTCATGTTAAATGTAAATTATTTAAATGCTCCAACCAAAAGACAGGGTAGCTCAATGGATAAGAAAACAAGAGACCCACCTCAGATTGAAAGATACACACAGACTAAAAGTAAAGGGATGGAAAAAGACATTTTATGCAAATAGAAAAGAAAAAAACCTGGCATAGCTGTATTTATATGCAACAAAATAGACTTTAAAACCAAAGCCGTAGGAAGAGACAAAGGACACTACATACAGGGAACAATCCAACAAGAGGATACAACCCTAGTAAACATTTATGCATCCAACAGAGTGGCACCTAAATATGTAAAGCAAATCTTGATGGACCCAAAGGGAGAGATCAACAGAAATGCAGTCATAGTTGGGTATTTTAACACCCCATTGACTTCAATGGGTAGATCTTCCAGACAGAAAATCAACAAGGAGACAGTGGTCTTAAATGACTCCATAGATCATATGGATTTAATTGATAACTTCAGAGAATTTCATCCCAAAGCAGCGGAATATACATATTTTTCAAATGCTCATGGAACATTTTCTTGGATAGACCACATGTTAGGACACAAAGCAAATCTCAGTAAATGTAAGAGATTTGAAATTGTATCAAACATGTTCTCTGACCACAATGTTATGAAACTAGAAATCAATGACAAGAAGAACAGTGAAAAACATAAAGACATGGAAGCTAAATAACATGTTATTAAACAATGAATGGGTCAACAATAAGATCAAGGAAGAAATCAAAAGCTACCTTGAAACAAATGAAAATGAGGACACAACAACCCAAAATCTGTGGGACACTGGGAAAATAATCCTAAGAGGGAAATTCATAGCATCACAGGCTATGTTAAGTAATGATGCTGTGAACATGGGGATAGATATGTTTTCAGGTTAGTGGGGTTCTTTACTTTCAGATATATTCACAGAAATGGAATTGTGAGATCTACAGTAGTTATTTTTTAATATTTAAGAGGCCTCCATACTGTTTTCCATAGTGACCGTACCAATTTACATTTCCGCTTGCAGGGCACATAGTCTCCCTTTCCTCTGTATCCTCACTAGCATGTGTTATCTCTCATCCTTTTGATGATAGCAATTCTGACAGGAATGAGGTGAGAAATGGTTGCAGTTTTAATTTGCATTTCCCTAATGACTAGTGATGTTGAGCATCTTTTCATGTACCCATCAAACTTCCATGTACCAAAGTCTGTCCAGAAAGTATTCAGCCATGTCAAATGAAAAAGAGCCATTTATTGGAGGAGAAAGAAGATATAAGAAACATTGTCTCAAGATAATGATGCCTCAGTCCCCTTCAAAGTAGGCATCTTGGTACCTCACACAGATCTCCCAGCATCTCTTCTACTGTTTAAAACACTCTGCAAAAATCCTTTCTTGGAATTGCCATCAGCTGCCTCACGGTATTTTCTTGAATGCCCCTGATGATGAAATCTCTTCCCTTTCAAAGGTGATTTTAGTTTTGGGAAAAGCCAGAAGTTTCAGGCACCAAATCTGGGCTAATTGGGGGTGGGGGGTTCATTAGTTGCAATTTGAGTCAAGTCACTAGCAACTGCAGCACAATGTTCCTTTAGCTCTGGTAACAGAAGCCATGGAATGAATTTTGCCATGATATGTTTCACGCCAAGATCCTGTGTCAAAATCTCGAACATAGTAGTTTTTGGAATTCCTGGGTCAGTGTCTGGTTCTTGTACTGTCAGTCATCGATCTTTGTTGACTGTAACCTGAACATGTTCAACATTCTCAGGTGTTCTGCTTGTTGCGGGCCTTCCAGGACGTGGATGACTTTCAACAGAATCTCGACCATCTTTGAAGTGTTTGTGCAACACTTTTATTTGTGCTGCACTTACTGCATCATCCCTGAAAGCCTTCTGAATCATCCAAATAGTTTCTGCAGAAGAATGTTTAAGCTTAATGCAAAATTTGATGCAGATTCCTTGCTGTACTTACTCAGTCATTTTGAATGTGATGGCCACACAGCACACATGCTCACTCAGTGACATCTACCATCCCCATTGACTAGTACAGTGATGTTGTAGTTCACACATGCACATTTCAGTCCACTCTCATTGGCTGCCAGTTTTTATCAATGCTGCACAAAGTATTCTCATCATGTTAACAATGACTGGACTTTTTCTGGACAGACCTCGTATAGGAAAGTTGTTAAGAGAGTAAATCCTAAGAGTTCTCATTACAGAAGGAATTTTTTTCCTTTATTCTTTCTCTTTTCTTTTTGTTGTATCTCTTGGAGAAAATGGATGTTAGCTGAACCTATTGTGGTAAACATTTCACAATATATGTAAATCAACCCATCATGTGTTATACCTTAAGCTTATGCAGTTTTCTATAATGTGTTTTGTATAACGCACAATGTATGCCAATTATTTCTCAATAAAACTGAAAACAATTTTAAAAAACATTTGTTTAACATTAAAGGAAGCTATATAACATTTTGAAATGTTTTTTATTGAGTTTATTGAGGTTACATTGGTTAATAAAATTTTATAGGTTGAGGCTGTACAATTGTATAATGCATCATCTGTATGTTGTACTTTGTGTTCGCAATCCCCATTCTCGTCTCTTTCCATCACCATTTATCCCCCTTTATACTCTCCTGCTTTCCCTGCCTCCCCCAACTCCCATTTCCCTCTGGTATTTTTTTTATGTTTAATCCCTTCACATAACATTTTTTAAGTTTGAGAACATCTTTCTGAGTATCATTCATTCATTCATTCATTCATTCAATAGGTGCCTTTCAAAGGCTGGTTTTGTACTAGAGTTGTGCAGGCAGAGTAACTGTTGTGTCTATGAGATAAGGCAGGAGAATTGTTCTGGAGCCAGATAACGAAAGGCCTTGAATGACAGACATGCTGTTAGTTAAAATTTAATTCTAGAGGGTATAGGGAGCCATTGTAGCATTTTAGGCACAGAAATGACTTGATTAGATTCAGTGTTTCAAATGGCTTTTGACAGCTGTTTAAGAGATAAATTAATGGTGTTGATGGGGAAACGGGAACAGATGAGTAGGTGGGATCAAGCATTGATGGACCAAATAAGAAGCTTTTTTCTAAACGGGAGAAATAGTTTATGAGTGGCAGTGAGCATGGAAAAAATATAAGAAACATTTAGAAAGTAGAATTGAGAGAATTTGCAGAATTTTCTGGAATGACTAAAGTTTCCAAATTTGCAATGAAATACATAATACTGGTGTTCATGGGGACAAGCAAGCAGCAAGTGATGTGAAGGTGGTGGGATTTAACACAATGCAATCGTTTTGGGTGATGTTGAAACTGAGATGCCTGTGGAACAGCTGAGTTGTTTGTGATTTATTGATGTAAAGCTAAGGATTGGAGACAAAGATTTGAGAGACATTAACTCATTGATATTCATTGAACACATAGGTACAGATAAATTTTTCTAAAAGTGTGTAAATAGGAAAGAATTGTTGACAGTGGAAACTTGGGGAATGATAACTTTAAAGGGTGAGAATGGTATGGAGAAGATGATGTGAGAATGAATAACTAAGGAAAATCCAGGGACCTTCAGAGGAGAGAGTTTTAAGGAAGGAGTAGTTTATTATGTCAAATGCCAAAGAGAGCTCAAGTAAGAAAAGGAAAATAAAGAAATTTGAAATTGGTATAAGCTTTCAGAAATTGGCAGGAACAAGTTGAGCAGAATAGAGGGGGTGAAAACTGAGTCACAGCATGAAAAATGCATGAGGGATGAAGAATTAGAGATAATGAGTTAAGATTTTGGTTGTGGAGGGAAGGAAAGAGAAAGTGGCAATAGGGGGACATGAGGAGGTGGGGTTGTTTTGGTATTGGGACTGATGACTATGGTTTTATGTTAAGTAAACCTGCAAGTAAAGAGTGGATATTTGATGACAAAAAGCCCATGATGTGGGAGGGGAACTGGGGCACAGCGCAGGTGGCAGGAGCGGTGTCTTTCCATTTTAATTTTGTTGAAACTTTATACAGCTAGACAACAATAGAGTAACTTATATGTGTGTTTCATCAATTAGTAATCTTCATCTATAACCAATGGGAACTTCTAGAAATGATTAATTTTCACTACATACTCAAAAAGAATAGTATCGATAGTCATGACCCTCATAAAGTCTCCAGAGTTCCATTTCTCCTCTACTCATTCTTCAGATTTTATGATTCATTAGGACCTGTTCTCCATCAATTCAAGCAAATTTATGCTTAATGCCAGGAATATGATGATGAACAAAATGCAGTGCCAGGTTTTGAGATCCTCTCACTGCACACAGGGCCTGCCTGGGAGTTACTTTCAAGGTCCTTGTGATTGCTGCTGGGGATAGTGACGTACTGATAATATACTGATGGTAATAATACGACCCTTGGTCCATTTACCCATTTACTGTGGCATGCTTGTGACAAAATAAAATGTCAACTTCATCTCTGCGCATCTTTTGAGAAGTTCCACAGAAATATTTCTGTAGAAATCCTCTTACGAAAAGAAAGTGAAGCAGTATTATCAAAGCACAGACCAACTTTTCGCTTGAAAAGTGTTTTCAAGGACATCAGTTTCTTTTTAAATTTTTTTTTATTATTGATTGAGTGTCTCAAGGACAAGATCATCTCTAATACTTTCCTTTCAAGATATACTCTACTGGAAATACACTGTTTAGGACTCAGAATACCTGGGGTCAATTGGTAATCAGCTGTATAACTTACTAGCTGAGAGACCTTGAATACATTGTTTAAAAGCATCTAGAAAAAAATGGTAACACCTGTCCCCTACTACCTCTTATTTTTTTAAACAATCCAACAAATGAGAAATATTTTTTACAACTCACAAGTGCTGTGCAGAAGGTTTGAGAGGGACTCTGAATCCTCAGATAGTTTGGTTGCACTCATGCCTAACGTTTTTCTTTTAAGGAAGATAGTATTTCCCAGTTTTGCTTAAACACCTGTGAGCTGAGTTTCTGTACTTTGTAACAGAAAGGATCCTGATATATGCAGTGATTTTTTTCAGAATTCAGGCACTTGCATCCCCTGTGACTTCGTCTGAATCAGATACAATGTGGCGATGAAGCAAAATAAGACTAACATGTGTAGAATGCCTTCTGAGGAGCAAGCACAGAGGGACTGTCTCTCAAAGTGCAAGGGTGGCAGTGTGGGCTGCCATGTGCAGTACTGACTGTGCAAGCTGAGAACAAGATGGTACCCAAGCCTGCACGCGTGTGCTCAGAAACAGAACCTCTGAATGGCAAGCGCCAGCTCCTCCGTTCCTGTAGGAGCTCGACTGTGGCCTTATTATTGATAGAAAGAAATGCTCCTCACATGATCAAGATTCAGGGTTATTATTTAGAAAATAAATATGTGTATTAAAGTATAGGAGTTAGGAATCTTCGGTGATGTGGGGAGCAGAAGCTGGACAGAAAGGACATCAGCCTTCCTTGCAGTGAAGTAGCAGTGACAGTCTGGTCTGTGGCCAGGTGAGCAGGAACCATCCGTAAGTGATGGACCCTTAAGAAACTAAATACCTTTGTTATCCAGGTCGTGCTGTCGGTGGGCATTAATGATTGACTTTACATGTAGACTGATCCAAGTTTTACATCATTATGTGATTAAAGTTTTCTTTTGCCCTCTCTTTACTTCTGTGACTTGTATTGCTCAACCTTACCTTCTCTACAGTTTTGGGTCCAGGACTTCAGAATAATATCAGCAACTTCTGTATTTTGAAAGACTAAATCCTAGATATTAAGTCATTAGGCATTATCTTTCTGTTAATCACCTGGCACACAGATGCTTAATGATAGTAGCATTTACCAGGAGCTCATTGATCCCATAGAGATGCTTTCAGCACTTACACCTATCAAGTAATATGTACATTAATTAACTTATTCTCAGAAATTTTATTTTCTACTTTTGAACAACTTCCTTTCTTTCCATATCGCTGATGCAAAAAAATATAAATAGGAATAAGGAAAATAAAATTTCCCCTCAAAAACCGGTTTCTATGGAATTAAATGATGATTATGCATGAATGTGTTAGGACTTGCTCCTTGTCTTCCTTCAGACATGCCTGATTTTTTATGCCTTGCCTCGTTCCATGACTCGTGTAATTAATACTTAGTAAGCACCTACAGCCCTTAGATAGCTGTGTGCTTTATCTTTTGGAGGTATAAAGTCAGGCTCATCTTGGCAAGGTTTGTGTTATGCTCAGCAGAAAGTGGGCCTCTTTTGATCACCTTATCTCTCGTGAGGAAGTGTCACGGGAATGGTAGAGGGAAAAGACTCAAGAATCCTACAGGGGAGGATCCAGACGTAAACTCAGCTTTATTCTAGTTTTTAACCTGGGCGAGTCCCTTCAATCCTTTAAGCCTCAATTTCTTCCACTTTGAAATGAGGATTCCTGGAACCTCCTCATTGCTGTAGGATCAAGTGCGTAAGTACAGGCAACTAGCTTAGCAGAATGCCTTCTACAGAGTAATCACAGAGTATGCTCGCTATCATTTGTGGTTCAGGACGAGGTACAAAACTCTGATGATTTTTCCAGGATATAGTGAAATTTTGTCTCTAAGTTAATCCGTGGTTCTCAGCTGAGGGATAACTTTGCCTTCACCCCACCCCATCCCCTCTGGGAACTGTCTGGCAATGGCTGGGGAAATTTTCAGTTGTGTCAGCTCATGGGGGAAGATGGGGAAGCTGTGTCTGGCATCTGCTGGGTAATGGGTTGTTTTATTTCTAAACATTCCACAATGCACAGGCAACCCCTTCTACCTCCTCCACCTATGAGAGGGGAATTACCTGGTTCAAAATGTCAGTAGTGCTGAAGTTTAGAAACCCTGAAGAAAACAGAAAGGAATCCTGTCATAGATGAGTCATGATTACACCCAAACCAAGGAACCAGTCTATCAACAACTGTTTGTGTTGCCTTTCTGCTCCAGGTCTAATAGCATCATTTACCAGCTGTGGAGCTCTTCAGTTTATGTAACATCTTCACATATATTAACCTATGAATTCTGACAAAAATCTTGAAAGAATAGGCTGGACTGCATTAACCATTACCCTACCCCCTTTCTTTTATGTCTTTTGTAGAGGAGGAGAGAGGTTGACTTTTTCACAACAACATAGATGCTAATTAAGCCCAGATGTTCTGAGTCCCAAATACAGTGCTTCTGCCATTCTCACAGGCCCAGCGTTGCATTTCTGTGGGAACGCAGGAGACATTTTAGACACGGCTCCTCCCCTAACATTCTTACTCAATCGTTGAAAGATTTACACGTGAACACTTATTTATACCTATTGGGGCTATAATAGATGTACTTTCCTTCTCCCACCCACACCCCTTCAGTGTTAGAGATATTGCAAGGCAGCTAACTGGAAAGCAGAGTGTTTTCTTTCTACTGAATCTCACAGGGCTCTTTTGCAACATAAATGTAGTGACTTGTCTGCAAAACAGGGAGCTACCCTCCTTTACAATCTGTACTTTCATAGCATATGCCGTCATGTTCTTTTTCCCCCACGAGTCCTCCTACAGAGCCCAGATGGTGCCTGGCCTGATCGCTCTCGCACACTTCCGATTGCCTCCATTTCTTTTTCATGCTCCTCCTCTTCTGAGAACTGAGGGTGTGGCCCTGCAGCTTACTGATGATAGTATGTTTAACTTGACGCCCAGGTGTTACAATATTCTAAAATGCAACAACCAGTTTTGATATGTTAACTTTGATCTCAGCTCAGAGGCTATCAGTATGTCAGCACTTACAAATTCTTTCATTAAGTTTTGGGAAGCATTGATTTTTTAATTCAGATTTTATAATAGTTACAGAAATTTAGCTAATAACAGACATGCAATGCCTAGTCATTACATGGCTGTCTGATATCTCTAAAGAACAATGTACCTTCCTCTCTTTGCACATGCTGTGTTTATGTTGTCAAATTAACTTGAGATTGTTTTGACAAATGAGTAAAACCGATTCTAGCTAACACTCAGTCAGGAAGAAGTTTTAATACCTAAGCCATTAAAAAAACAGTTCAACACCAGGCAATAATCCTTACCACAGAGGAAATAAACAATTCATGATTAACTTCACACATATTTATTACCAAAAAGTTACAAAAAGACTTTTAGAAATTTTTCTTCCTGAGGAGTTTTTGGATAATGATAATAAAATTTGCCCTGGCATTTCTTAGTCAAAGACATGTAGCCGTCACCAATGCTAATATTAGTAAATATTATACCAGTATACAACACTTCAACAAATAATATAAAGTTGAGTACTACTTATACCCCCAAAAGGGTTTTTTGTTTGTTTGCTCTTATGTTTCTTTTACTTTGGAAAATATATCATAATGAAAGTCATGGAATGTTTCTTGCTACTTCACAGATTAATGACTTGGAAGGATATGAACCCCTAAGCTAGCTTTCTTCCTGCATAAGGACATGTAGAGAAGTAGAGAGTAGAACACAATCCTTCTTGATTTACTTTTACTTGGGTGGCTTTGGGAGTTACTCAAAACTTACATGCCCCATAAAAGACAGAACTGAAAGTGTGCAAGATGCAACTGAAGCAGAAACTACCAACTAGAGAAATTTTCCAGAGTCTGCCCCTGCCCTCATGGTGGGTGGTTAAGTCATCCTTGAGCTGATGACATAAAAGACATGCTAAGTTATGTCAGTGCAGGAAAGATGCACACGCTACTTTTCTCTGAGTAGCCCTTCTTTATGTCATTCCCCTACTCAGAGCTTTGCTAGAGCTTCCCATTGCTTTAAAGACTTCAATCCTTAACATGTCATACAGAGATCTTTCCAGATCTGGCCTCTGACTAGCTCACCAGTCTCAACTGACACCGTCAAAATAGGCAGGTGTGTGCAGGCACCTGCCAGCAGTCAATTCATCTCATATTTGTGGAGTGCCTACTCTGTGCTGGGCACAGAGCTCGGCACAGCTTGCCACTCCCTGTTAGAACATGAAGAGGGGAGCAGGGCATGGAGGGCAACAGCACTGATCAGGGCTATGGAGAGTGGTTTTGGAGGCTCTACGTGTTAGTGTCAGGAACTTGAACTTCATTTTACTGGTAAGAAAGTATCCCTGAAACATTTTAATCTTGAGTAATCTTATAGAATGAATTGCTTTGGAAGGACCTAATTTTTACAGTGTTGAAAAGGCCACCATTTAGCATTTAGCATTTGAGTTTTAAAAAATGGCATGCCAACATAAAGTAATAAAGTCATTTTTCTTTATGACTCCTTTTTGGGTATCAGTTTATTACTGAACTACATTTATTGAGAATTTACCAAGAGCCAAGCACAGCAACATGTACTTATGATATGCTACAGAACAAGCAATTTTGATTCCTTCCCCATGAAGCATGCAAATGAATGAAGGAAAAATTAATAGAAAAATGACAAATTATGATATGTGTTAAGAAAGATGCAAACCAGATCCTGAAATAGAAACTATGAAAATAACAAGGAGGGTTTCCACTTTGGATAAATTACGGGGGAAAGACTGAGGAGGTGATATTTAAGCTGAGTCCCAAGAGATAAGTATCAGCCATTCAAAGAGAGGAAAGATGAGTGTTCCAGGAAAAGGGACCAGCAGGGAGGGTCAGACATGGTTGTGGAGCTGAGAGATCAAAGCAGCCATATTCCATAGGGTGAGGAGTAGAGCATGAAATGAAACTGCAAAGACAAAAGCCAAAACATGCAGGAAGCTGTAAAGTCTGAGAAAAAGTTTGGATATTGTTCTTGTTTTCTCTTTGGGGACAGAGTGCAGTGTTTTTTTTAACATGGTCACACAGGTATTTTTACATGAATGATCCTGTGTATATTTATATTTATTTGGGTACCAAATTTTAAAAATATTTAGAATAGATTGAAGATGATTATAATGATTTCTTCTGTAAAAAAAGAGTCAAAAATGTTTTTTAAATGAGCCATTTTATCTTTTGGCATACTGGACCAAAAAGAAAAAAATAAGCACCATTTAATTATTTCAGGAAAAACTTACCAACATCTTGACCTACCATGCCAGCTAACCATTGGTGGGTTTGCTGAGACTGTAAAAGGGGATTTTGACTTCCAGAGGGGAATTTCTGAGAAGGATCTGGTTAAGTAATCTGAAAGTTATATCTTTCTCCTGGAAACTAGTCCTTTATCCTTTAGTGTATGTTGTACTTAACAGAGAAAGTAATTCAGTGGACCTGTATCCTAAGTCAGGGAGGCTGATATCATTTACAGCACAGCCTCTTAGATAAGGTTTCATTCCCTTTGGCACAGGGAGATGTTAGGTCTCATGGTGCGGCCTGGACCATTGTGATTTTGAACACGGCAGGGTTCTAAACACAAGCTGTGGGTGGACCGTGGATTTCAGAGTGAATTGAGAAAAATCTGTACAAGTTTTATTTCCCCAAACATCACTCCCCATTAAAAAATATTGGTTGCCATTTCTATTAACTGGAAAGCACAATGTAATGATTCTAATATTACATAGTAATTGGAGAAAGAGTTAGGGTTGTTCAAAAGCTAAAATGCTGCTTAGACAAATTAAAAACTCATTTAACTACATCTGGAGTATATTTATTATAGAATGAAAAAGAGCAATGACTTCAGCTTGTCACTAAGAGCTGAATAAAAATTACCTGCTATCAGGTTTAAAGCTGTGTTAGTGTTCAGCTAATTTATAACTACGTCATTAAATCATATGAAAAATGGTAACATCTTTGATGTTCTTTTATTCTAAACTTTCTCCCAGGATTTTTTAAAAATTTCTCATTGTTACAAAAACGATCTTATACTGAGAAAACTTTATTCTATCATACTTTCCCTTTTAATGAGATTTTGGTTTAACAATATGGTAAAAGCATAATAAAAAGTGTCATTATTACAAGCTATCCTTTAAGTGAGTTATATAATATGTTGAGTAGATTCCTACGAAGCCATACTTATCTAATTATAATGAGGCCAACTCCTTGAAGAACACATGTTTGTGTCTCATATAACTAATTAATGAAGACTGAAATAATTGATGGTGAATGTAACAGAAGTACACCAGTAGATACTGAAGTTTATCTCCTTTTTCGCTATTGATTCTTTATCTACGGTACTAATATTAATTGAGTAATTTGACAAAACAATAGCTTTGTTTGCTTTCTATCCAAATAGTACAACATTCTTATGTGACATGTTGTATGAGCAAAACTAAGCACCTGAAAATAAGTTATGAATGGTGGATTACTGTAGAAAATTGAAATTGGTATCAGTTATTTTTAAATCATTTTCTTATGTTTTCAGATCGTAGTTGTCTATTTTCATGGTAAGAAAGTGGTTTAAAATTCCAAGCTCAGTTTATTCATATTTAAATGACTAGAACTTTTGCTTTCATTAAACATGACACATAAGGATTGCACTGATTGATTTTTCCAGAAGTGAAACAATCTTTATTTCCATGATTTGAAATCTAAATGAATTCTAAAACCTTCCTTCAGAAGCAACACAATAGCATTAGTTAGGTAATCAAGCTTGTAAGTATCTAAGAAAGTACAATGTTGGATGAATGGATTTTTAACAAAATTGAATGTAGGAGATAAAGATAAACACTTAAAAATTATAAAGGATGAAGGGTTTCATGAGTTATGGCCCACTTACAAAAAGTAATAAAGCTGAGTTAGCTGAGAGGCCAAACAGAATGGAGACCCCTTCACTACAAAGAAATTTTATGTGAATGGCATTACAGTTTGCGTTTTGAAAAGCAGTGAGAGGCAAATGCTGGCAACACCAGCCTCTGGGTCCCACAAGGAGCCACAAGCTGGTCAAGGGTGTTTGAATGGAATGGGCCTTTCACCCTCCACATTAAAAACGTTTCCTTTCCAATACGATTTCTTGAGACAGCTAATTGAGGATAAAACACTTTTAGGCAAAGATACAACCTTGTTATTGGAAAATCTTTGTATCTTTCCTCAAATAGTCTCATATATGTTAAGGTCTTATATCTCTTAATTATTATGTTTTAGCTTGTATTTTCCAAATTTGCCAAATCCTTTGGAAAAATCTTATTGTATTTATATAGATATTGTTCCAAAAAGGTCTTCTGCAGTCCTTTGTAGTGTGCTACTTTGTTAGAAAGCAATAGGAATTTACCTCTTTTTTTTTCATTTTGAGTTACTGTGTATTTTTCATTTTGAGGAAAATGGAACAGGCTGTGGATGGTACCAATCTTCTGGGACAACCATTTCTTTTTTGATGGGTGAAAAGAGAACTATATGAATTTCTGTATGTGCCTTTTGCTTACAGCACAAAGATAATAGATGACACTTTCCAAAGTGTCTGAATTCAACTTTTCAAAAGTGACTGAGATAAGAAGCCAAGAAGGTTTTACATCAGTCATCCATTGAAGTATATGTAATTGCATCAATACCTGCTTTGTTGAAAGGGAGACCTAACTCCATCTCTTAAATTCTTCTTAGAGTTATCATGGTGCTGGGAAGACAATTGCTGCTAAATGCTCATTGTATAAACAGAAATCTTGCAGCAGTAGTTATTAGGCAGAAATAAAAAAGTTGATGGGTGTATAGTTCTCATAGGGAAACTAGTCTGCAAGCAATGTAGATTTGTAACTTAAATTTTCAGATTTTAATAAGAAATTTAATAGGAAAATTGCAAAGTCGCAAAGTTTGTAATATTTTCTTTTATTGAAAAAGAAAAAAAAGCAGCACTAAAAAGTCAACTTTCTACTTCCTTCAGAATCTGAAACTTAGATAACAAGCTTCATGAACTTTTGATTATGTGTTGTTCTCAAATAAACCCCAACTTAATTATAAGGTAATTAAAAAATTCACACATTCATATTGAATATGAATTATATAAGATTTCTAAAAGTAAGCAAAATGAGCACAAGTACTGTGTACGATGTCATGGTAGGTAAACTGCCTGTTAATTTTTTTTTCCAGATCAGTTTACATAGTGTAACTATAGCTTTGTTTTATCTACCTTTAAACTCAATTCACCCAACAGTAAAGGATCTGAACTGGTAACACAGTCTAGATGACAGATAAGATAGTGTCACGTGGTACAAATGGAGGCTTCATTCTCTTTTTTTAAAGAAATCTCTTAAGACAGGCACTTGACTCAAAGACATTTTTGTACAGCACAGCCTAAGGCACAGTTTATAACCCACCAATGACAAAAATAAATTATTTCAAGCTGAAAAACATTTTTCTCCTATAGGATAAAGACAATTTTATTCATGGACAAAATGCCCCATGGAGGGGATCTTACATTCACATCACCCACTATTATAATCATCAAATGCATACAACATCTAAGTCCAATTAAAGGAAGATGGGAACATATGGACATCTGTTGCAGTGTCGTGGTAAGAAGATGATGCTTTGTGTCTTCAGTCCAAGTGCTTTGGAGGCATTAAGCTCCTCAGTACCATTGTGAACTAGGTAAGCAATTTTCTATGCTCTGCTTTCCCTTTGTGCCTCACTGTATTCAAGGTAAGGCTCCTGCTGCTGATTATCATTGAATGTGTACTGCTAATTGTGATCTTGAAATGTCTAAGTAAGTTTCCTCAGGAGGGACCGTATCTAATTCTGTGTTTTACATGATGTCTTAATGTGGAAAAGGACCATGTACCTCATCCTCGTATCACTTCCATTGTGTCTTTTTAAAAAAAACATTTTATTTATTTATCTTTAGAGGGGAAGGGAAGGAGAGAGGGAGAGAGGAAGAGAAATATCAATGTATGGTTGCCTCTTGCGCGTCCCCTGCCGGGAACTGGCCTGCGACCCAGGCATAGTGCCCTGACTGGGAATCGAACCATGATTCCTTGGTTCACAGGCCCATGCTCAATCCACTGAGCTACACCAGCCAGGGCCCGTTGTGTCTTAAAGGGACCTCATTCACAAAGCAAATGCTCAGGCAAAGGCAGCTGTTAACGTGCATATACATGAGGATGGTTTTCAGGTGTTCTGATAGCCTGCTGCTGAAAGTGGGGAAGAGGAAGCACTTTTAACACAATAAGTCAACTCAGGTGGCTTTGCCCTTGCCCTCTCTTTATAGCTCTCTGTGTCTGGGGATGCGAACTAGGGAGGAGGAGGGAACTGGCAAGGACCAATAGACATGTAGGCATAAAGGTTTTGTTACTGTATGTTCGGGGCGGGGGGGTCAGCTATATGAAGTGAAGATGTTCAGGGCTGCAAAAGAATGCTCCCTTTAGATGAATAAATAGGTGGTAAGGTTTTTGAGCTCAAAGGGAGAATTGAATACACAAACTTAGTGTAGTTTTTTGTAGCATTGTACAAATTAAAGAGATTCAGGGCCAATTTGGCTTCATGGAAAACATGTGGATAACTACATTATTTTATGGCTTGACTGAGATCACTTGACATTTCTACATATTTCTACACATAGTGTAACTGTTAGCTAAGTGAAAATTGGATTCTTTTGGAATGTTTGTAGTTATTAACTGTGAGACCTCTGCAAAAAAATCACTATTGCTAAATTATTATACTTCACTTATTGGTTTTTACAGACATATAGATAGCTCAGGAGCCAGGCAAATAACATCATTTCTCCTTTTTCTGCAAAACTGCTTTTTAAGGCTGATACTGTTGATTTATTTAATAAATTCAATATATAACATTTATTTTAAAGTTTGGTACCAGAATCAAGTATTTTATTACAAGAATTATGCAGCCCATTGATTTGCTTTGTTGCTTTGGCTCTGAGAAAGCTCAAAGGTAAATAATGACAGCGATGATACAATCTTTACATAATGAAGTAATTTGTTTTATGATTTATGTAAATGTAGTGAAATCAGGCATAATCTCGTATTTGGGTCATGCAAGCTATTATGCTCACTTACATGGACATATTGCCTGTAGTACCCATATGCTGGTAAGACAAAATTTCTCTTGATTCTGAGGAATTGGCTGTCAAATCTTTTGGCACTAGAATTATTAACTCTTACTGGAAGAAAAATGTAATGGCAAAAAAAGAAGTTGTAGTCTCTTTGTCATTAATAGAAGGCAGCACAGTATATACTGGTAGGAAAATCCTGGATTTAGAGTCAGAATGACTTCATTTTTAATTATAGTTCTTCTACTTTTTATTTATATGATTTGGGGTATATTGCTATCACTTTTGAGTTTTAGTATTTTATTTGTGGAATACATGAGCCTCTTAAAATGGTGCCAAGCGCATAATAAATACTCAATAAATATTGACTACTATTATTCTTAATAATGATAATTATTGATTAAAACTTAGACTAGACAATACTGAAAGTAGATGTTTCTAGATGATTCTGTGAGAGATGCTAAACAAATATTAATGAAATAATGGATATTTTCTATTTGAATGTAGAGGTTTTACAATATTCTATCATGTATATTTAAATATTATATTAAAAACTTAATAACAGCTTTTCTTTTACACATGTAATATGAAAGTCTAAAATATGTATAGAATTTCACTCAAAGGTTCATAATACTTTTATCTGAGAATACTAAAACTATGGTCAGTGTTTTGACAAGACAAAAATCTCACTAATTAAACTTGACAAAAGTCAAACAATTAATGGGTTACAATTAAAGAGTATCCTAAGGTTTCATAGTTCCTAAAATCCAGAAACTACAGTATTGATTTTTTAGGGTTTATATGTCTGTTGTGTAGCTCTACCCACCAATTTACAATTATGTTGACTTATAAAAGTTTCCTTGTAACTTGTTAGTTTGAAACTCAGAATAAATTTTCTTATAGAAAATATATTGTAAATGCTTTCTTGTTTTCAGTTTAGTGCTTTCCAAAGCTGATTTAATCCATAAAAGTAAAGCTAAAGTTTTACATTTTCAATAAAAGGCAGAAAATAATCTTCTGGCAACACCTTCTATTCCAAAATGAATAAATATATTTAAACATACATAATATTTTTACATCATTTCAATTAAAATTTTTCTATTGTGCAATCTATAATCAAGAAAGATGAAAAGAAAAAAATAATTATGAAATTTATTTTGACTGAGTTTAATTTGATATGTGCATGAAGGCCTGGGGGAAATTTGGTATACATATCAATAAAGAATTCTAGGCCCTTTCAGTAATTTTTGAGGTTTGATTCAATAGATATATTTCTCAGCTGGACCTGCTCTGTTGAGACCATGTTGCATATTTCAATGAAGGGTGATTGAAACTTTATTTCTGCACTTATATGCCACTGAAAGTAAGTCCAGTTGCACATCAAAGGTATATCCAAAATAACCCTAGTTTAAATAAGAGAGAAATATATTTCCTTCCCATTAATAAAGCCATCTAGGGGCTAGTGAAGGGTTTCAGCTTCTTTTCCTTTCCTCTTCTGCTGAATATGACTTCTGTTCCAAGGCCACTAAGATCCATGATGGGTTCAGAAATTTAGCTGCCCTATCTGCATCTACAGCAGTGGGAAAGAGGAAGGAGGAAAAAGAAAGAGATGAGTACACTTATTATTTAAATTTTTTTATTAGATTTGTTTAAAGGTCAATTTTATGTTCAGAAAAACTTGAGGAGAAGGTATGAGATTTTTTACATACCTTGTACTCTCACACATGCATATATTTCCCATTATCATCATCCTTTTTTTAAAGAAAATTTCCTTGAAATTTATTTCAACATTTCTGCTCACATCTCATTTGGCTAGAGCTTAGTCATATGAGTCACGTGTGTAGGCATAGCAGACTGGGGAATGTGGTCTTTTAGTTGTGGCAATGTACCCAGCTAAAATTCAAGGCTCTATTATGAAGGAAAGATTGGATATTCAGAGACACCAGCAGTCTGTATAGCACTCTCAAGGTGGTTGGTTCCAACATAGAAGTTGGTTGGTCAATATACAAAGAACGCTAACACTGGCCATCCTGAGTGAAGGACTGCAAGAGAGGTGCACACAAAGGACAATAAGTAGCTGGAGAACAAATGCAGTGGGAAGTACTGGAACGTCTTCACCCAATGGATAATATCAGGATGCCTGGAGGATGCATAGTGTATCCAGCGCGGTTGCCTATGCCAGCTCCCTTTGCTCCTCTCTTTCTGGCTGGCAGACCCTGCCTTTGAGGCTCCTGTTAGCATGAGGTCCCTCTTAACAACCAAGCTTTCTAAACAATGAAAAAACTTTGTTAGTTATAGCTTAAGCTTCACTTCACCTGAGAACTAAACATAAGATTAAAAGTTCTTGAAGAGAACCTGAGAGCATCTCTAAAAATGTTTGAAGGTTCTGGGGACCTGGAACCTGAGGTTGAGAAACACTGGTCTAAGCCCATAATGTGTAACAAAATATTTTTCTGTCAGGGGTAGTATATTACTGTGCTTAAGTATTTGGTCTAGAGCCAAAGTGCTTAGTTTTAAATCTTAATTTTGTCCCTTACTAATAGTAGGTTTTTGGGCAAGTAATTTAACATTTTTATATTTTAGTTTTTTTACCTATAAAATGAGGACAATAATAATATCCATTTCATAGGTTATTTTAAGGACCAAATGAGCTAATGAAGTAAAAATAATTATCAAGTAATTAAGTAATTTTCAAGTAAAAATAATGTCTGACATACAGTTTATGCTATATTAGTGCTTATTAAATATATGGTAAAATTTCAGATTGTTTCTCCCTCTAGAGAATCAGTAATTTTCAACATTATGTAAGGTCTATTCTGCTCACTTCTTTTCTCTTTGTGCTTGCTGATAATAAGAGTCCTTCTTGGTGGCTCTATTTCTACTTAACGCCTCACTTTAGTCACACAAGTAGAGCTCACAGACTCCTAGTTTAGCAAAAACTCAGCTCAGTTCTTAACCACTGTCTGTTGTTCTTAGATTCTACCTTGGGGAAGGGAGAGAGTGTTTGTTCTTACTCTTTCAAAAAATGATCACATCTGGGTTTGAATCCAGGCACTGCAACTTCTATCAGCATGTTCCTTTAACCTTTCCAAATTTCAGTTTCTTCATAAGTCAAAGGGAATAGCAATATCTCACCGGATTGTGATGAGAATTAAATGATGGCTATAGAATGTTTATCATGGTCAGCATGTGGTGAATGCTCAATAAATTACATCCACAGTTATTCTTAGAATTGAAGACATCATTATGCAGATTCTGTGAGTGAGCCCCAAAGGTCAGTTTGAAGATGAACTGTCATGTCAACTAACTTGTCCTTCCAAATGCTAAGCATCCAGCAACAGATGTGAGCTGGGGAAGGGTCAAAGAGAAATCACTATTATTGCTGAAGAGATGAGAAGGTAAGGAGAAATTCTGATGATAAGGAAGTGGGTTCTTGGCTAGAGCTCTTCCTTAGAAATTGTATGCTCATAACTTAAGTAAAATCATAAGAGAAAAATCATCCATTACTTTTTTTCCAAAGAGAGGTCAATACATTACACAAACATCAAAACTAAAATTTGGGCAAAGTAAATTTCTGATCATTTCACTAAGTAAAACAACAATTACCATCATGCATAATATTAAATCTCAATGAAGAAATAGTGTACTTTCAAATGTGACGTGTCAAGCTATTTCTTGGAATTTCTGGGTGGAAGTGAGAATTCCCTAACAACCCATTAACGTGGCTATCATCAACTATTTTTTATTAGTTTTTTAAAAAATTTTAATTGCTGTTCTTGTACAGTTTTCTGTCTTTTACTCCCATCCCAGCCTACCACCCCTCAACTATTTTTAAAAAAATAGAAAAGGTCTTTTGAGAGACTTTTTAAAAATCAAATCTGTCTTCTGTATAGCTAGAGAGACTCATAACTCCATAATATGCTTTAGCTTTCTTTCTTTTTCTTTTTCTTTTTGGACTCACAGGTTCTTGTGCTATATTGATATCATACTTTTTAGCTGAACCCAAATATTGCTGTGATATTACCAGTAGATTCAAATTTTCTCAGATGGCATAGGAAAACTGAAAGTGATTGCAGTACATCATTCTATCTAATTAATATTTTCCTCCCTAGTTCAGCGGGATCTTTACAGAAATGTATCTCTGGAAACACCATTTTGCCATGGAAGTCTGTCACCAGGAGAGTTCCATTGTCCAGAGAATCTGCATGCACAGTAGGCCGAAGTAAAGGCCAATTATTTTCTTTTCTGCTCTTTGGTCCACACCAGAAATTTCTTGGGGAACTTTAAATAATATTCATCCAATTTGATTTTGTTGGCAAAGGCAAAACTTTATTGTCTCACACAGACATATACTATATAATTTATAAGTTTTTTCCACATCCTCTCCTTGAGTTATTTTTGATAATATTGATACCAAAATTTATTCTTTTCTTATTTTGTCAGGAGATAACTTCTTAAGCATTAAATATTTTGGTATAAAAACTCATGCAAATTACTTTGAATACATGTGAACTTACAATGGCCTTTGGCCTACAGAAGACAAAATGCCTAATCTATTCTTGGGTATGCTATTATGCAATAGACAAGACAATGTTAGCATAAAACACATTGTTAAAACTGGACAGAAACAGCCAGAATAAACTGCTATAAACCTTTAATGAAGTAAAGAGGTAATAATTTCTACAAAAGGATTGCTCCGTTTTGGGCTGAAATTACAGTTCTGTAAGGGCAAAAAAGTTCACCAGATGCAAGGTCATTTGAATTCACAAAAATACATACCTTTTTCTTCTGAAAGAAAGAGGCATTTGTTTCCTGACATGTTATCAGAAAACTTGTTCCCTTTTTTTTCTTCATCTGTCACTCAAAGTTGTCACTACACTCGGTGGCTATTTATTCTGCACACCACTCCTACCTCCAGCTGTGTCATCAGCCTGTTTGGTATTCGGATGCCAGCAACACATTTCTCTATATTCCGAACACAACTTCTGGAAAAGTAACTTCCTCCTTCTGTTGTAAATCCCAACTGAGTCGTTGCAAGAAGTTTCACTGTGCTCACCCTTCTTTCTGTTCCTCATTTGTAATCTAAATAGGAACTAGTGACATTTCCTTTGATTAGTGGAGCCTTATTTTTGAATTATGTCTTGAGTTGAAGTTTCCAATTCAAGCTGATCTGTCATGCATTTCTACTGTGCTTTTTGGGGGGACAAATGGCACAGGTTCAGAATTGAATGGTGAAGGGTAAAGTGGCAAATCTATCTATAACCTTCATGCCATAGACATTCCAGTAAACTTAGCTCAATAGTATTAGAAATAGTGAAATCAATTTTATCACTTATTTCTTTCACATTTGCCGGAGAGCTCAGAAGCTCACACCACTCAGACAAGCGGTAGGCTGAAGAACAAACTGCGAATTCCATCTAGTGCATAATTTAAGGGCAGTTTGTTTTGCAAAACAAAATGAAGCAAAACAGATCAAACCAAAACAAAAACCTGACTACTCTGAATCTTCCTTTAACTCTTATATACTGCATGTTTATAAACAAGTTCATTCACCTCTTCACTCCAATGATTTCTCTCCTTTGACAAAGGAATGAAAACCAAAATACCACATAGGAAAAAAATAATTACTAAAATTGTTCTTCAAAGATTTTTATTAAGGTTTTATTATTTAATGTTTATAAAATAACCTTACCAAGAAAATATTAACTAACAACCAATGAAAATAAAGGTTTAAGTTGTAATTTAAAGGAGCCATGGACTCTTCTGAAATGTATTACCTAAATGAGCTTAGAAGTAAAAAAATACCAGATGGCTTTGGGATTTTGAATTCCAAAAAAGAATTTTAGTGCTTCATTTTGTTTCTTCAGAGGACAAATGTTTCATCATATATTACTGTAGCAATTATTTTCTAATTTAGGATCAGCGAATCTAGTTATAGAGTACAGTTACTAAATACAAAAAGGCTAACATTGGCCCTCAGAAAAGGAATAATCTTCCAAAGAAGAATTTACTCCATTTCATTGACATAATGGTTGCATTGTGTGATGTGTAATGAACATTGGAATATAGATCAGGAAACTTTGAGTCCAGTCCTGCCTCTCCCGTTAAATAGTCCCCTGACCACTCTGGGTCTCAGTTTCCTCATGTGTAACAGGGAAGGGTTGGGCCATATAATTCCTAAGGTCTCTTCCAGGCCAAAGATTTTCTTTTAGAATTTAGAAACTGATTTATATTATATATAAAATGGAAAACTAAATAATAATAATTTTAAAAATTGAGATGGTAATTTTAATTTTAAAGATGAAACAAGTTTAGCTAAAATTACTGATACATAAATGGAAACATTCTTAATCTTAAAAATAAAATGTTGTAAAATCTATATTCTCTGAATGAACAATGAGCTGCACTCCCACCCTCCATCCCAAATTAGGCCATGTGGATAACCTGACCTTGGAATAACTCCGTTCCTTCTGAACCATGGGCTCTCAGTCTCAGCATTGTTACTGGCGCCTTGAGATGGGTATCTTTGTTGTCAGGGGCTCTCTGGTGCATTGTTTAGCAGCTTCCTGGCTTCCATCTACTAGATGCCAGTAACATCCCCACCCCCCAAGTTGTGACCACCAAAAAAGTCTCCAGATAATTGTCCCCAGTTGAAAATCACTGCTTTTAAATGAACTAGCTTTTTCTGGTTTCCTGTCTTAAACTCTGCCCAACGTATCAGAGTTGTCATGATATTTCAACATTTTTTCAACATATGTATATATATATATATATATATATTTATGTACAAAAGCACCAAAAATGAAAATCGTTTAAGGTTAGGTGGAAGTTATAATATATGGGTGCTAACTTATACCAGACACTGATGAATCTCTATTTCCTAAAGCCAGCGTCTATACAGTTAACACCTGCATTATATGAAAAATGTAATTTTTGTCCCTAAAGACTTTACTTTCTGGCTGAGGAGACACACGATCCATTGATTTAGAATGGGCTTCGGACCATTTACAAAGTAGCATGCTGATGAAGTGAGTATGACTAGAGAGGGTGCTGAGTGAAGGGCGCGTAAGACTGGACAGGGAAGGGGCGGGGCGGAGAAGAGTGAAGCCTGGATCCTCGCAGATGCGACTGCCAGGACACAGGAGGGAGACAAGCTGTGGGGAAGGGACAGCAGGCCCATCCTGAAAGTGAGAACTCAATACTCCGAGAAAGGCAATGAAAACTGTGGGAGGAGCTTGTGGAGTCCTGAGGTCCAGCTTCGAGGCTTAGCTTTAAATTTACACGGGAGGAGAAAGCTGATGTTGAGGGGGCAGTGATGTAAAAGGAGCTTTTTGATGGAAACATCTTTTCATTCCTACAACAAAAGCTTTGAAGGAAATTGACAGACCACTCAAAAGGCCATTTTACTTCCCAGGACAGCAGTCAAGGGATAATTTAACAGTGTTTCTTTCCACTCCTACTTAAAAAAAGGTGATCGGTATAAAAATTTAGAGTCTAGCCGTATTAAGATACTCAACCATTTCAGAACAGCTAAATTATTCTACGATCAAGCTCTCAATTGTGCAGTGATTATGTCTTCATTGCAGAATGTGGGAAAATGCCACCCTCCCTGCCAAATAAATGCCAAAGAAGCAATGCCAGAATTTTTCAGATCAAGAAACCATATAGAACATTGACATGAACATGGGTTGAGCTTGAGCCCTGACTCTGTCATATAGTATTTGTGTGATCCTCAATATTCTCTTCTGTGAAATGGGAATAAGAGGTGTAGTGGAAGAAATCATGATGTGTTGGTAATACATGGATGAATCAATTTAGAATAGAATAGAATAGAATAGAATAGAATAGAATAGAATAATTTGTAACATAAAGTACTTAGCAGAATTCCTGGCATCTAATAAGGACTCAATAGATATAAAGTACATATTTTTTGTGCTAAAATGTAAGTTCTTCTTCTCGAGAGTTTTAAATATGTACTGGAAACCCTTGAGGATACCTTTTATGTATGTTTTGTGAATTCACAAAATGAGAAATTTATAAATAAAAAGATATGGTATGAGGAGGAAAGCTTCAGCTAGGCTTGAATAGTAGAAAGAAGTCAAAAGTGCATTTTGTTTAACTAAAAGGCTAGAGAAAGAATGAGCAGATGCATTCAGAGTTTGTGAGAAAGCTAGTGGAGAGAGGGGAAGCTGAGGTGAAGCTAAGGTACTGCATGGGGTCTGCCTGCTGATGTAGGACTGTGCGGTTGTGCCCGGGGATAGCGGCACTTCTCGGGAGGAGCTTTCTGTGCTTTAAGATATTCCAAGGGTAGTGGCTTCTCCATATTGTTTCTCACATCCCCTTTTCCCTCAACTCCAAAGAAAGAAAAAAATAGCAAGAAGAGTTTTGAGCAGCTCACACTCATCTTGCCTCTGGCCCTGAGAAAGAATGAAAAAGGGGGCATTTTTCCGAGTCCAAATGAGCTGAGGACCTCTTCTGGGACTGTTCTCTCCCTACAACTCTGCATGTGTCCCCTCCCAACAGAAAGGGGTGAAATGTCTCCTGTGTAGATGAAGGAGGTTGCTATATAGACAGTAATTTCAACTCCAAACCAAAGGATTCTTTGAAGTAATGTAGCTTAAATCCAAGCTATTAATCAAAAAAGAATCTGACTTGCTGTCAGACTGGTGAATGGGAGATAGGGCTGGTAAAAAAGGAGGACTCAGTCCCAAGGCCAGATGAGCTGCTGCACTCAGGGAATCCAGTGGGGCGCCAGTTTACCAAATCCAGTGCAGCCATCTTGATCTTTTGGTTCTGTGCCTACGATGCCAATCAATCTGTGGATCTTGATTTGTGGAGGATGAGTAAACAATGTCCTTCCATTTGGGGCAGTTCTAACTTTGGTTTTAAGACATCCTGTCTCTGAAGCTCCCAGTGCTCCTGGTCCTCCTGAATGCCGAGTTCTTCCTGCACCGGTGCCTTATCCTGACCTGATCTCCCAGGTTTCCCATTCTTTGACTTGGTCTCCCATTTTCTTCTCTCTTTTGGCTTTTATTTACTTGTCTCCAAGCTATCTATTCAATGTATTCTTATAATGTGATTCCATCTTCTCTATTAGTTTATTTTCTTCCATAATTCTCCTGGTCCTGGCTTTATAATCCTCCATTTCACAACTTGTTGTTGCTCAAGTTTCGGTGTAACAAAAGGGGAGGATCCACGGGACATCAGAAGGGACTGTCCAGTGTTTTACCACAGAGGAGCAGAGACACGGCAATTTGTTTTTCTAAGTGTCTTTAAACTATTTTAACTCAGTTGAGTCTGTGAACTGACAGTGTATGCTTAGCTTCAGTGTGTAGAGCTCGAGACGAAGGGAGGCACTGGAGGAGACCACAAGGAAAGAACTTGATTAGATGGAATTGTGTGATTTTGAACGGAAGAAATCTTCCCTTCTGTCCTTCACCCTTCTGCCTACACTTCTTGCACTCATTGATGGTTATCAAGAGCTCACTTGAGCTCAACCTGTGCATGAGATGAGCTCCTTATTATTTTATTACCTAGATGTCATTCTGCCATTTGATGTTTATTAAGTACGGCATTTTGTTAGCCCAGATGACACTTTCCAGAGACCAAGTATGACAGCAAAAGTCAATTCAAGTCTCACATTCAGCAGTGTTTTGGAAAGAACATAGCCTTTTTTCACTGTTTAATTCCTAGCTATTCCTTGGTGTAAGTAAATGCTCTCTGACTTCCTTAAGGTATTTTTGACTTCCTTAGAAGTGTAATTGCATTGTTACCTGGCAGCCTATTAAAGATAACATAACTCCATGTTGGCTTTCTATTCTGAGCTGTTCCCCTTTATCTTTTTCTCCTTGTTGTTCAGTCTATAAGGTTTGTGTCATGTTGGTCAAAATGTTATTTTTAACTAAAGTATATCATTCCTATCACCTAAAATTCTGCTAAAAGTGAAAAACTGGGGTTAATATAATGGAGTAATAATAGGTAAGTGGTGAAATTCAGAGTTATAGGGCATGTATCTTATGAAGAATAGGCAGCTATTAAAAATAATTAAAATAATGATTTCAGAAAATATTTAATAGTATAGAAATGCTTTCTGTACAACCTAAGAGAAAAGAGCAAGATGTGAAGCCAGGTAGTATAATTTAAAATAGGTAAAAACATAGCAAATGTATGTGAAGAAAAACATTGGAAGGAAAACACCAAATGTTAATAAAGTATATATCTGGTATGAGCTTATGGCTGATTATATGTATTTTCTTTTGTATTTCTACACTTTTCAAATTTTCTTTTTCACATGTGTATTATATCATAATTAAAATATAAATAGTATATTTTTTTGTTTAACCAGATACCAATTATAATGCCTTTTCAAGCTATATCTTCTAGTTGTACTGCCTCCTGAGAAACCTTGTCACCTTTGTATTCATTACTGGTTGTATCTTTTAAATAGCTAATTATTTATATGTACTTCTGAGGAGCTTTCATTTAACAACATATTTAATGCTGTTTCCTTGTTATTGGCATGTATAGTTTCATGTGTTTTTAACAAAAAATATATAGAGCTGCTTGGGGTATAGTAATCAGAAAGATACTTTTGTTTCTCTGTTTGTTATGTTGGCTTTTTAATCACGGTATTTTAGAAGCAGAACTTCCAAAAAGTGCAGGCTTTGTTGTGAGCTAGCAGTCAGAAATCAAAGTAAAACGAAATTTGGAAGGAAAACGAGTGGTTGTGGAGTGCTTTGCTAGACACTTCCACGTGTACTTCTACTCCTTTACTCTTTTTCACAGATGAAGAAATGGAGGCTCAGGGAGGCTAACGGAGTTGCCACAGGTCATAGGGGGAGTAAGTGCTGTTGCTTCTTGACTTAACTCTTCTGCTTTAGTTGGCCATAAACAAATCTATCTGGCAATGTGTGTATACTCAGAAAGAGTAACCACACAATCAGGTGTAAGTTTGGGAATGCATGACAGAAACGTGTGTGTACATACAATTTTTTATATTTGTCATTTCGTATCATAGCAACTGGTTTTGTGTATGTAGTATGTAAATTCTGTGTTTTCTGCGAACAAACATTTTTAATCCTTTTTGTTTCTCTGCAATTATCAGTGCACAGTGTTTTCAATCCAGGTTCTCAATAAGTGCTCCTTCCTAGCCATTAAATCTTAGTATTCTTAGTAGTGTGCATCTTATGGCACACTGCTATTTCAGATCCAGAGATGGCTTGGTACATTTCAGCATGCTAAGGTTTTTCTGTGGATGAGTAGTAACTAATGGGACAACAAAGATTTTCATACAATCAAAACAATTAGTGTGAGATCTATAGCTGTAACTCATGAATACCTTCATAAAATTGAGAGAATTAAAGGTGACCTATTTTGTAGTTAATTTTTATACAGTAGGGGCGGAAAATGCACAGGTTATTAATGCAACTTGTACAACTAATTTTTAGTAGAAGATCCAGAAGTTAGTGATATTCTCTGAGGTGTTAAAGTGTAGCCCATTGAATTGCAAACAGACTGCTGACAAAGGACACTTTAGTAAGGACAGTAAGCAAAGTTTTAGTAATTAAATCATCAGTCACAAGTGCACATGATAGTCATTAGATTGCAAATATATTGTTAAATCAGAATATTTGACAGATCAATAAGAAAATGATAATAATAGAAGCACCCTCAACCAAAGTTATCAGACCTTCTCTTTATGCATTTTTACTTATTTTATATAGCAAAACTTTATGTATCTTCTAGAATTAGTTGATATAGTAATTAACTGAATATCTAATTAGGTCCTTGGTGTTCTGCTGGATGTAACACAAAATTCACACACACAAAAAGACATAGTTCCTAGAATCTAGGATGTTAAAGTCTGTTACATCATTAGGATATCAATAAGGACACAAATAATAGTAAGTGAAGATGGGGAAAGGAGAGGGACAATGTGCTCTGGATATAGAATGAGTCAGTCTAAAGACTCTAGAGGGTTCTAGCAAGTCATCCAGAGGCAGCAAATCATCAGGTGATGGTGAAGGGGGTTTTTACAACATTTCACTCCACGATGTGTAGCGCTTGAAAGCCGTGAGCCATGTAGTTCTGTCCCGGAGCAGTACTGTGTGCAAAGAAACTCAGCTACCAGCTGTAAATTTAGAGTATCTCAAATACTTTACCTGTATATCTTAAATACCAAGAAGGATACAAATAAATATCAGAAAATTTCCTCACAATTCCCCTTTTCTCTTTCCCATGAGCTGCCTCCATCCCTTGAAGCGGTTTTTACTCCTCTAACTTATTTTCTGAGCTATTTCCTCTGCCCCCAGTTTGGGCCATCTTCATTTTCCTCTGCCCATCCTCTCCTACTTCTTATAATTTACTCTGTTAGTTCCTTCCCCTGTTCCTACAACCTCACAGTCATTGCTTTCTTTGTGGGTTCTCTGATGATTCTCCATTACTAATGCCAAAAACAGTGCTTTCTTTTGACATCTCTTCTCAGAACACAAGGGAGGGGAAGAAGCTGCACAAAGCCAGAATGTTCTTTAGTAGGCTGGGGAAATCCCTAAATCAGTTGTAAACCTATCAAATCTGAGGTCCTGCACACTAAGTCTGTAATCTTTTGCCTATTGAATTCTTTTTTTTTCCACATTTTTTTAGTGTTGTTCAAGTACATTGTCTCCATTTTCCCTCCAACCACTCCCCTCCACCCCAGACATCCCCACTTCCCACCCTTGATCTTATACCCCTTTGGCTTTGTACATGTGTCCTTTCTACATGTTCCTAACATCCCTTCCCCCTTTGGCCCCTATTATCCCCTTTCACCTCCCCTCTGGTTACTGTCAGTTTGTTTTTAATTTCAATGTCTCTGTTTATATTTTACTTGCTTGTTTGTTTTGTTGATTAGGTTCCATTTAAAGGTGAGGTCATATAGTATTTGTCTTTCACTGCCTGGCTTATTTCACTTAGCACAGTGCTCTCCAGTTCCATCCATGCTGTTGTGAAGGGTAGGAGTTCCTTCTTTCTTTCTGCTGCATAGTATTCCATCATGCAAATACACCATAGTTTTTTGATCCATTCATTTAGTGATGGACACTTAGGTTGCTTCCAGCACTTGGCTACTACTGTAAATTGTGCTGCTATGAATATTGAGCTGCATAGGCTATTTTGAATTGGTGATTCAGGATTTTTAGGGTATAGTCCCAGCAGTGGAATTGCTGGGTCCAAAGGCAGTTCCATTTTCAGTTTTCTGAGGAAATTCCATACTGTTTTCCACAGTGGCTGTACCAGTCTGCATTCCCACCAGCAATGTACTAGGGTTCCCTTTTCTCCACAACCTCACCAGCACTTGTTTGTTGATGTGGTTATGATGGCCATTCTGACTGTTATGAAGTGGTATCTCATTGTGGTTTTAATTTGTGTCTCTCTGATTTGCCTATTGAATTTTTCAGTCAGAGTGTGGTTGCCTATACATTTTTGTATATCTGTTGCTGCACTTTTCCTTGCAGCTATGATTCACTCGAAGAGAGCTTTTGACTACAGAAACGTAGGCCAGGATCATGCATACTTAGGATGTCATTCACATGGAAGATAAAAGACAAGAATTCTTGTTGTAAATGTTTTCTTTCCTTAATCTATTCTAGTATTATAAGTATTGGTACTTTGATCGTTTTCGGTCTTATATGGAAAAAGGTGGATTTTTCATATTAATATTCATGAGAATATTTACATGTGACATAAATCAATAAACCATGATTAGATTATTTACCAAAATCTGTTATTTTCCAAAATTGATTCAATAAGTAAATAGCTATGACTATCAACATGTATATTATAGAAATGAATTTGATGAGGCGTTCATGAATTATGGGCTGTGAGATGAAGTTTTGGGTAGCCACAGGGCTCTACTACTATGCTGGTTGACTGATTATACACATATATATGCACATAGGTAATATATATACAGTACACACATAACTTTTAATAAGACATGGGGTATAGAAAAAGAATTGCACAAAAACTATAAGAAGCCTCATCCATGTTCTTTTCCACTAAATTCCTCTTCGAACCAGAAATGCTAAAAGGTTAAGAACTAGTGAATGTGAGCTTTTCCCAGCTTTTTGCTTCCCCTGGCTTTTGTTGGAATTGCTAATAAACTGACAGCTCACACAAAATCCAGCACACAGTAGTCACTCAAATTTTTACAGAATGCAAATGAAACTCCCCAAATCAGGGCACAGAGGATACCAGGTAGGAAGGGGCTGAGCGAATCCCGCTCATTTATACACTGCATAATCACAGAGAAGCTGAGGATGATTCATCTGGAAGACCTATTTAAGGAAGGAAGTGAAAGTCAGAGGCTAAAAAATGACCCATAATCAGGTGCTGACAGTGTGTGTTGAAAGGTCTATGTAAAGCCAAACTTTCCAACCACAAAAAGGGACCTGCTCTGTTTAAGATTTTGGAGTGAAGAAATTAAGGGGAAAGCTGAGCTGAGATGAAAGGTCAAGAAATAGTTTTAACTTTCATGCTTGACACAGAGAAATTAAAAAGAAATCTACTGAATAAATTAAACAAATAAATGTCCAATCATGCATTTAATTTGAATTCCCATGATTATTTGTAGAATTTGTAAGAAGACTCCAAAGTTTATTTTTGATATGAGGTAGGCTGTCTCATACGCCAAAAATTGAAATGCCCCATGAAATTGTGCACAGATGACTCAATGATTCGGGGGCAGAATGCTCAGAGGGTCTTTGGTTGATGCTCCCTGCTGCTTGTTTGTAAGTTAATATATGCATTTATTCACTCATTCATTTAATCTTTTTTTTTTAAATCAACATATAGTTAGTACTTACTCCATCCTGGGCATTCTGTTAGGTTTCAGGGATACAAAAATGTGTCTCCCTCTGTTAAGGAATTTGCAGTCTGGCTTGTGAGACAAGAAAAGTGATTTGAACTGTACAGTGCTGTAAATGCTGTGACAGAAATAAGCCCAGAATGCAAATTCAGATGGGGGAAGTCTAAGAAGGCTTTCAGTACCTATAAATACATGAGCTGAGCTTGGGATGAGAACAGGTTTAACCCCGTGAAGGCCAGGAACTAGAGCCTGGTTGCTAATTGCATAGATTCTACAGCCAGGCTGTCTGGGGTCAAGTTTTGGTTTTACCAGAAATGATCCATGACTCTAGGCAAATGTACCTTACTTTTCTCCATGAGGTAGAAAGATAATAATACTTACCACTTACCCATCCCAGGATCGTAAGGATGAATATGGGAGTTAATATTTCCAAACAACTGAGAACAGTGTCTGTCTCACCTAATGGTTACATGTGTTACAAATAAAGAGGCTGAGAGGTCAGTTTCCTAGGCAGCAAGCATAGCTGTTGTAGTGGCCTGAAAGGACATGTGTGATGCCTCTAGGAAAGAGTTAAGAATAGAAGGTGGGGTCCGTAAAAGAGGAGGGTGAAAGATCAGGTTGAGAGGTATGAAGGCTCTGTTAAACAGTGTGAATATTACCCTAGCTACCATGAAGAGCCAAAGAACTGATAAGATCAGATTCACATTTTAAACAGTTCATTCTGGAAATGCTATGGAGAGTGGACTGTAGAGTTGGAGGCAATTCTGGAGTCAGGGAGACAAATTAAAACAGTGTTTTCCCAAATTTTCCAGTAATAAGAATCACCTGTGAGCGTTTTTAAATATATAAATTTCCAGGCTCATTCCTGGGAGATTCTGACTGAGAAGTTTGGGAAAGGTTTAGTAATCTATGTTTTTAAAAAGCGTGAAACAGCCTTGGCTTGTGTGGTTCAGTCAGTTGGACCATAGTCCCGTGAACTGAAGGTCGCGGGTTGAATTCCTGGTCAGAGCATGAACCTGGGTTGCTGGTTTTGTACCAGTCAGGGTACATGAGAGAGGCAACCGATCGATGTTTCTCTCTCACATTGATGTTTCTCTCCCTCTTTCTCTCCCTCCCTTCCTCTCTCTCCAAAATCCATAAGCATGTCCTTGGATGAGGATAAAAAAGAAAAAAGCATGAAAACCTCTGCTTCCTGTCTTCAGATGACTCCTGTCTTCAGAGACATTTTGCAAGGTGGTGGCTGTAAGCATTGAGGTGAGGACTAACAAGGACATAAACCAAAGTAATAGAAACAATGTAGTTGGAGGTTAGGGGACAGATTTCAAAAGCAAGAAGCAATATTACTTGGTGAACAATAGAATGGAGCCAAGGATGGCACTCAGATTTTTGGCCTGCATGATGGGGCAGAATTTGAAAGAAAAGTACGTCTGTCAGTAAGGTTAGTGAGTTTAGATTTGCTCAAGTTGACTTTGGAGGGTCAATGGGAGGAATGTCTAGTTTGCTTATATATACTGGAAGCGCAAAGAAGACATTTGGGCTGGAGACATGAAAGTAGAAGCCACCAGCATGCAGGGAGTAACTGAAGCTTGGCAAGCACCAACATTTAATTGATGGGGAAGGGAACAAAATTTTTCCTTATTTGTTCATTCATTTATGCGTTCAATCTTTCATTCAACCAACCAATTTTAAGTTCATGTTCTATGCAATGCACCATGTTACACACTTTTTCCATACAGGTGACTGTGAAAAAATAGCTAGGAAGAATACAAGGCAAAGAGTAGTGTCACTGAAGGCAAGTGAGAAGATTGTGTCACGTGATGTCAAGACACCAAATGAAATAATGAGTGAAATGGGTTCTCTGGATTTAGGAAAAAACAAGGTCATTGATAATTTAAAAGAGAATAGATTCTGCTGAGTGATGGGTAAGGAAACTGAATTTGAGACCTAGCCTCTGTCATGAATGGGTGGTGAAGAAGTGACGGTAATGAAGGATGAAGAGAGATAAATGTAGTAGACTGCAGAAACGGTTTCAAAATATTCTCCCACATGTATGCATGCCCCTTTGCAGTGTTTCTTCATAGTTACTCCAATCAAGAGGCTGAACCTACGTCTTCACTTTTTAATTTGGGCTTGGTCATGTGTGTTGCTATGACCAATGGGGCACTGGCAAATGTGGTGGAAACAGAAACTTGAAAAGACTTTGTGGATTGGGGCTTGCCTCTCTTGCTATTCTTGGGACCCCTGTGATTGCCACCAGGTAAAAATAAACCCGGATTAATTTTCTGGAGGCTTGTAGCCAATCATCTTTATCACTCCACTGGAAGCCATCATCAACTGACAGCAAGCAACGGCCACCAGACATTGAGCAAGATAGTTTGTGAATCAGCCCCTTGCCAGTCAACCCACTGACTTTGGCTGTAGAGTGAGCCTAGCCAATCCTAGCAAAACCCAGTCCAGCAAAGACCAGCCTCAGTCACTGACTCACATAAAAGTGACTGCTGTTTCAAGCCACTCAGTTTTGGGGATAGCTTCTTACAGAGCAAAAACTAATTGATAGAATATTTCCTGAGTGCCAAAGATTTCAAGTATCTAAATTCTCCTGGGGCTTGATATTTCTCTGAGCTGGTCAGGAAAGCTTTAGTTGTTCTCAGTCTATTTTCTCTCCCTAACACACTATCCCAGGCAGAAACAATAAAAGTAGTATGTAGGAGTGGAATGGCTAAGTCACATGGTATTATCGATTTATACCACAATATGGATGAATCTTAAAATAATTATGCTGAGTGAAAAAGCCAGACCAAAAAGAAGTACATACTATATATTTCATTTATGTAAAATTCTAGAAAATGTACACTCATCTATAATGACAAAAAGCAAATCAGTGATTGCCTGGGGATGGCATGGAGGAGGGAAGGATGGATTACAAAGGGTAATGGAGAAACTTTTAGGGATCATAGATATATTCATTTTCTTGCTTGTGATGCTGGATTTATGAGTGTATACTATATATTGAGTAATATGTCAAAACTCATAACATTGTACAGTTTAGAGATATGCAGTTTAATGTACATCATTTACACACCAATAAAGCTGCTTAAAATGAAAAGAAGCACAAATAAATTCTTCCAATTTTGCTTTCTATTCATAAGTGTGGTAGCAGAATAATGTCTCTCCCCCAAGGATGTTCATGTCCTTATCTCCCAACCTGGAGATGTGAGTAAGTGGACATGTGTAGAATTGTGAATAGTTCACTTTACATGGCAAAGGAACTTTGCAGGTATAATCATAGGTATGGATTTTAACATGAGGAAATTATCCTGAATTAATTGCATGGGTCCAGTCTAATCATACGAGCCTTTAAAATGGGACAAAACTTTCCTGGTTGGGTCAGAGCGATACAGTAGAAGAGCAGAGCCCTGGCTGGGTGGCTCTGTTGGTTGGAACATTGGTTGAACCCATATAGCAAATGATCACAGGTTTGATTCCCCATCAGGGTACGTACTTAGGTTGTGGGTTCAATCCCCAGCTGAGGCATGAAACCAGTCAAGTTTCTCTCTCTCCCTTCCTCTCTCTCTAAAATCAATAATCATATCCTTGAGCGAGGATTAAAAAAGAACAACAGAAGAGCAGAGATTTGAAAACCTCCACCTGCTATTTTTGGTTTTGAAGCTAAAGAAAAGAGACTGTCAACCAAGGAATGTGGTGACCTCTAGAAGCTGGGAATGGGCCTCAGTATATAGAAAGCAAGAAGATAAAGACTTTAGTCCTATCATCACAAAATGCAGGTAATCCAAATGAGCAAATGGATTCACCCTTAAAATATCTGGAAAGAAATGCAGTCAGCAGACACCTTAAGTTTAGTCATGCTTCACTGTTGACCTACTAAACTATAAAATACTTAGTTTGTGTTGTTTTATGCCACAGAATTTGTGGTAATTTGTTATAGCAGTAATAGAAGGTGAATATGTAAATTTTCCATGGACAGAACATTGAATTTATGGGTTATAGCAGCTGTTTTGGTGACCTATTTCCCAGTCGTAAATCACAAATAATAAGGAGTTGATTGTATTTTGCGCCCCTTTGGTGCCTGTTTCCATTTTAGTAACTTGTTCAACTTTTAAAAGGCTGCTCTTGCCACTCAGGTATACTTCCATAGGCTGGTTGTGGGAGCTCGGTTCTTTGAATTTTTTAGTCTGAACCACATACAGGTGAAATTTTCCACCAACTATAGAAATATTTTTTAAAAGATTTTAGTTATTATATCTTTAGAGGGGAAGGGAAGGAGAGAGGGAGAGGGGGAGAGGGAAAGAAATATCAATGTATGGTTGCCTCCCATGCATCCCCTGCTTGGGAACTGGCTGGCAACCCAGGCATGTGCCCTGACTGGGAATTGAACCACGATCCTTTGGTTCGCAGGCCCATGCTCAATCCACTGAGCTACACCAGCCAGGGCAAGATTATTCTTTCATTAAACATTGACCCCATCAGGCATCACTATTGTAAACAATTTATTTTATTTTATTTTTATTTTTATTTTATCTTATTTTTTTGTCTCTGTGTGTGTATGTATGTCCAGACTTTGAAAGCCAACAGACTCTAAGGGAAGGCATTGTATACTTTGCCAGACACCCATTATCTCTTTAGTTATTGAAGACTGGAAAACAGACTGTCTGGTTCAAATACTGGCTCTACTCTCTTATGAGTTACTTAGACATCTGTGCCTTAGTTTTCTCTCTGTAAAATGGGGACAATAGTGGTATACTGAAAGTAAGGATTTAATTAGTCTACCCATATAAAACACTTTTAACAATGCCTGGTACATGTAAGCACTCAGTGAGTGTTGGGTTGTTAATTATGATGATGATGATGATGATGATGTCTTTGCTATCAGGAAAATTTTTATCACAGTGATGAATTCCTACGTCCTAACTTCATATGTCCTAGCAAAAAAGACCTCAGTTTGCCTTTCTTGTATGCCTGTACTTCTGAAAAGACACAGATCACTTCCTGTGGCTTTCTTGCCCTAAAAGTTCCTGTTTCTTCTGAGGCAGAAGCAGGAAGAGAAAGAGCACATAGGGGTGTGTTCTGAACACAGCAGAATTCTGTCCAATGACTTCTTTTCTCCCAGTTAGAGGGGTGAGTTGCTAGAGCAGGGCTTATTCTTTCAACTTGTCCCATCTTTTGGACTTTCCCCAAATGGCCTGGATCTCTGTACTGAGCCTTTCCTCATCAGTGCATGATGAGGAGTCAAAAGATTCCTGAAGTTTTGTTGTCTCTGAAAATAAAACCAAACATTCCAAACAAACCATTTACAATTTTATTACATACGAGCTTTCTTGTGTGGCATTTATTCGAGGAAAGGCCCTCTTGCATATGGCAGACTTGGTTTTAGAAAATTGAATCAGACAGATTAATATGATCTGATTTAAGAGAAGGAAAAGATACACTATGTGATAGAAGAGTTATTTTAAATGAACTTATTTTCATGGTTCTGAGTGCCTGGAAGAAGAAAACATATGGATGGTATTGCTAATTTAGTAACATATTTGCTTCAGGCTTTACATGCAGTTTACTAGAGTGGGCAGCCAACTCCTTGGTCTTTACTTTTTTAAATTTAATAATTTTTAATTGTATTTTTTTATTACCATTTAGTCCCCTTATGCCCCTGTCCCCCCCAGCAATCACCACACTGTTGTCCATGTCAGTGAGTCCTTTTTTCTTTTTGCTCAATCCCTCCACCCTCCTCCTCCCCCCATAGCTGTCATCCTGTTTTCTATCTGTGAGTCTGTCTCTATTTTGCTTGTTAGTTCAGTTTGTTCATCAAATTCCACATATGAGTGAAATCATATGGTACTTGTCTTTCTCTGACTGGCTTATTAAAAATATGGAACGCTTCATGAATTTTTGTGTCATCCTTGCGCAGGGGCCACGCTAAGCTCTGTATCATTCCAATTTCAGTACATGTGCTGCGCAGTAAGCACTAGTCTTCACCTTTGAATGGAGGGATGCAAGAGAAGCTGTCTGACATATGGAACAGTCAACTGAAAATAAAGTAGCATGATTAATGCAGGCAATTTTCTTCACTGTGGTTACAAGATGGCTGGGGCTTCTAAATTTACACACCGTACATTGAAGTGGAAGTGGATGCCAGATCTAAGAGCTCTGTGTGGGCAGCCTTGACAGTGGGTATTTCAATTTGACAATTTTGTTAGTTGCCATAGTAATTGTTACAATCATGTGGTTTGTGTGGTTTTTGTTATACTGAACACCTATTAGAAGCACCCAGCAAGCCATAGCATTTTACTTCATTGTTTTCTTCTGCATTCTCTTAGAGAAAAACAATAATGTGTGGTCAGATTTTAAGTTGAATTAAAAGCAAAATGAAACAAAGAGATCACTTGCACATCTTTATAGAAAGCATGTCCATTTCCTTATTATTTTTAATTAGTTTTATTTAGTACAGAAATCATCAGGATGTGATTTTATTTTCCAAAACAAGGAGTTCTAGAAACCAAGGTTACAAAGCTTCATAAAAAGAACAGGAAACTCCCTTCTTGTTATAAATGTGTTGTGTCAGCACAATGCTGCTCAGGTTCAGACTGAAATTTAGGCTGATTCGAAAATGACTGTAAATGTTACTACTCCCTTCACAAATGGTGCGCTTGATGGCCATGTATTACTTAGTCCCTGAATGCTACTCCTAAGGCTAGATTCTGAAGGTGGTTTTGAAACACTGGGAGGTATTGTTTTGCTAGACAAAATATTTATATTGCAATTGTTGTAACAACTTGAAGACTTATGGCTAAATGTTCATAGCTCTCTTCATCCTTGCCATAGGATTATTATTTTTTTTACCCATTGGAATATTAATTCTGAAGTTAAAATACAGGTATAGTAATGATGAATATATGCAAGTCTTCTTCAGACAATTTTCTCATTTTTATCAAAAGGAGATAAGGCTGGCTCCTCCAATCATTGTACAACCAACTACATGGTGTGGGGATTCGGGCGCCTCCATTTGGCTTGTAGACTTCATGAGAGGAGATGGTGGAAGGAGCAGTTTGTCTGGAGTTTGGATGTGTGCTCAGAAGGGGCAGGAGAAATTGCCACTTCTTACTATTTTCAGTGAAATTCCCTGAAAGATTTTGGGGAGAATGACTTAAATATTAATTCTTAAATCTCATACACTGCATATATACACTGATCAATTAAAAATTAGGTGAAATTTCCTAACATGGGACTCTCTGCACAACCATAAATTTCACTGCCTTTAAAGATTAGTGCAAGTAGGTGTGTTCTATGTGCATCTCTATTTATCATTAAAAATACTTTGATGATAAGAATTCTTCCAATCAGAAAGACTGACCAGGAAATTATACACCTTCGGCAAACTATTTAGAGTGAAACCATTTCCAGTTGATAAGTTTTATAGTGTGGTTTTTCTATGTACTTTCCTGCTGGAAATATGAAGACAATGAAAATGCTAATAATCATTTATTATAAAGGAAATAGTATACAGTGAGATGAAGACTCAACTAATGTCTTCAAAGTTTTATCATATACATTAAATAATACATAAAATTGAGAAAATGAAAAAACACAAATCAGTATTAACTTCATAACAAATTGCTATTTCTTTTTTACCAAATATTTTTTTTTGTATTTAATTTGAATAGATAAATCATTCTTGTGGTCAAAAAAACATAAAAAGTGTTATAAGTCCATGTATTTCTTTAAAAAAATTTTATATTATATTTTTTCCAACACCATTACCCCCTCTCTCCCCTCTCTCAATCACCACACTGTTGTCCACCTCCATGAGCCCTTTTTCCTTTTTGCTCAATCCTTCCACCCCCTAGGCCCTGCCTCCATAGCTGTCATCCTGCTCTCTATGACTCTGTTTCTGTTTTGCTTGTTAGTTCAATTTGTTCATTAGATTCCACATATGAGTGCAATCATATGGTATTTGTCTTTTTCTGACTGGCTTATTTCACTTAGCATAATGTTCTCCAGGTCTGTCAATACTGTCACAAGGAGTAAAATTTTCTTCTTCTTTTACAGTCAAATAGTATTCCATTGTGTAAATATCCCATAGTTGTTTTATCCACTCATCTATTGATGGACACTTGGGCTGTTTCTGTATCTTGGTGATTGTAAATAATGCTGTAATGAACAGAAGATTGCTTATGCTCTTTTGAATTAACATTTTAGGTTCCTTCAGATATATTCCCAGAAGCAAGCTCACTGGGTCAAAAGGCAGGCCTAGCTTTCATTTTTAGAGGTATTTCCATACTGCTTCCTACAGTGGCTGTACCAATTTGCATTCCCACCAACAGTGCAAAAGGGTTCTCCTTTCTCCACATCTTCACCAGCACTTGTTTATTGGTTTGTTAATGATGGCCATTCTGACTGGTGTGAGATGATAACTCATTGTGGTTTTAATTTTCATTTCTTTGATGGTTAGTAATGTTGAACATCTTTCCATGTATATATTGACCATCTGTATGTCCTCTTTGGAGAAGTGTCTATTCAGGTCCTTGGCCCATTTTTTAATCTGATTTTTATTTTTGGTTTGGAGTTTTCTAAGTTCTTTATAAATTTTGGATAATTAATTAACCACTTATCACATATATCAGTGGATGTGTTCTCCCATTCAGTGGGATGTGTTTTTATTTTGTGGATGGTTACCTTTGCTGTGAAAACCTTTTTTAGTTTGTTATAGTCCCATTTGCTTATTTTTTTTTTTTGTTTCCCTTGCCTGAAGAGATACATTTGATAAAATATTGTTATGAGCAACATTCAAGATTGCATTGCCTATGTTTTCTTCTAGGATTTTAATGGATTTGGGGTAACATTTATGTCTTTAATCCATTTTTAATTTATTCTTGTGTGTGGTGTAAAAAGGTGGTCTAGTTTCATTTCTCTACACATATCTGTCCAGTTTTCCCAACACCATTTAGTGAATAGACTGTCTTTAGCCCATTGTATGTACTTGTTTCCTCTTGTGAATGTTAATTGACTATGAAAGTGTAGGTTTATTTCTGGACTCTCTATTCTGTTCCTTTGTTCTATATGTCTTTTTTTATGCCAGTTCTATGCCGTTTTGATTACTATGGCTTTATATCTTATAGTTTGTTCTTAGGTAGCATGGTTTCTTCAACTTTGTTCTTTCTCAGGATCACTCTTACTATGTGAGACCTTTTGTGGTTCCATATAAATTGTTGAAAAATTTTTTGTAGTTCTGTGAAATATTTCATTAGAATCCTGATAAGAATTGTGTTGAATTTATAGATACTTTGGGTGGCATAGACATTTTAATTATGTTAATTCTTCTTATCTGTGAACATGGTATATAGTTCTAGTTATTTGTATCTTTTATTTCTTTCTTCAGTTTCTTATAATTTTCTGAGTATATGCCTTTTACCTCTTTGGTTAGATGTATTCCTAGGTATTTTATTCTTTGTGAAGTAATTGTGAATGGGATTGCTTTCTTAATTTCTCCTTCTGATAGTTCATTATTGGCATATAAAAGTGCAACTGATTTTCTGGACATTAATTTTGTATCCCACTACTTTGCTGAATTCATTTATCAGTTCTAGTAGTTTCTTGGTGGAATCTTTAGGGTTCTTTATGTACTGTATCATGTCATATGCAAATAAAGACAGTTTTACTTCTTCCTTTCCAATTTGGATGCCTTTATTTCTTCTTTGTCTGATTGCTGAGGCTAGGACTTCCAGTACTATGTTGAATAAGAGGTGAAAGCGGATGTTTCTGTCTTGTTCTTGTTCATAATTTTAAGGGGAATGCTTGTAGTTTTTGCCAATTAAGTATGATGTTTGCAGTGGGTTTGTCATATATGGACTTTATTATGTTTACATATGTTCCCTCTATTCCCACTGTGCTTAGATTTTTATCATAAATGGGTGCTGGATTTATCAAATGCTTTTTCTGCATATGATCATGTGGTTCTATCCTTCATTTTGTTTATGGGTGTATCATATTCATTGATTGAGAATGTTATACCAACCTTGCATTTCTAGAATAAATCCCACTTGATTGTGGTATATGATCTTTTTGATGTATTGTTGTATTTGTGTACTAATATTTTGTTGAGGATTTTACTATCTATGTTCATCAGTGGTATTGGCTTATATTTTTATTTTTTTATAGAGTCTTTATCTGGTTTTGGAATTAGGATAATTTTGTCCTCATAAAATGAGCTTGGGAGTCTTCTTTCCTGTTGAATTTTTTGAAATAGTTTGAGAAGAAAAGGTGTTAATTCTTCTTGGAGTGTTTGGTAAAATTTACCTGTGAAGCCATCAGTCCAGAGCTTTTGTTTTTTGGGAGTTCTTTTGATTGCTGCTTTAATTTCACTAGGGGTAATCTGTCTATTCAGATTCTCTGATTCTTCCTGATTTAGTTTTAGAAGATTGAATGTTTCTAGTAATTTACCCATTTCATCCAGGTTGTCCAATTTGTTGGCATACAATTGTTCACAAGATTTTCTTACAATCCTCTGTATTTTTTTATATCAATTGTTATTTCTCCTCTTTCATTTCTTATTTTATTTATTTATATCCTTTCTCTCTCTCTTTCCTACCACTTTTTTTATGAGTCTGGTTAAAGGTTTGTCAATCTTGTTTATCTTTTCAAAGAACCAGCTCTTGGATTCATTGAGCTTTTCTATCTTTTGTTAGACTCTATGTTGTTTATTTCTTCTCTGATCTTTATTATTTCCTTCCTTCTACTCACTTTGAGTTTTGTTTGTTGTTCTTTTTCAAGTTTCTTTAAGTGTGAAGTTAGATTGTGTACTTGAACTTTTTCTTGTTTCTTAAGATAGGTCCGTAATGCTATGAATTTCCCTCTTAGGGCTGCTTTCCCAGTGTCCCACAGATTTTGGAGTGTTGTGTCCTCATTAGCATTTGTTTCAAGGTATCTTTTGATCTCTTCTTTGATCTTGTTGTTGACCCATTTGTTGTTTTAAAACATGTTGTTTAGCTTTCATGTCTTTGTGTGTTTTTCAGTGTTCTTCTTGTGATTGATTTCTAGTTTCATAGATTGTGGTCAGGGATGATGGTTGATATGATTTCAATCTTCTTACATTTACTGAGACTTGTTCTGTGTCCTGATGTATGGTTTATTCTAGAAAAAATTTCCTATGCACTTGAAAAGTATGTATATTCACTTCTTTGTGATGAAGTGCTCTGAAGATATCAAATAAATCTATTTGATGTAGTGTGTTGTTTAAAGTGTCTGTCTCCTTGTTGATTTTCTGCCTGGAAGATCTGTCCATTCAAATCAATGAGGTGTTAAAATCCCAAACTATGATTGTATTTCTGTTGATCTCTCCCTTTATGCTCATCAAGTTTTGCTTCATATATTTAGGTGCTGCTGTGTTGGTGCATAATATTTACTAGGGTTATACCCTCTTGTTGGATTGTTCCCTTTATCATTATTGTAGTGTCCTTTGTCTCTTACTATAGCCTTGGTTTTAAAGTCTATTTTGTCAGATGTTGGTATTGCTACCCCAGCCTTTTCTTTCTTTCCATTTGCATGAAATGTTATTTTCATCCCTTTACTCTTAGTCTGTGTGTATCTTTCTGTCTGATGTGGGCCTCTTGGAGACAGCATATATATGGGTCTTGTCTTTCATTTTCTCAATGTCCCTAGGTCCAATCCCCTGGTTAATAGCTATTATTCATCCTGGAGTATTCATCTAGAAGTATTTTATGAATATACAGGGCAATATAGATATGTTATTTTCCTCTTTTTTACTCAAAAGATGACCTACTATACACATTGTTCTCTTGTCACTTAATAAACACTATTATTCTATCACTTACTTATACATTTTCAATTAATATACCTTGGATACCACATGATATTACTATAAGAAGAATTTCTGTCAGTTTTTAAAGCTTCTTATAATTCCATTATATGGATATACTCTGACATATACATTTACATATAAATATGTGTATATTTACATATTGATGAACATTAGTATATTTCCAATTTTTTTGTTGCAGTGAGTGAGTAATTTTCACATGCAGCATTCCACATATCACTGGTGGATATCTGGGATTCCCTGGCAGTGGAATTGCTAGGCTGAAAGGCATATACATTTGTAATTTGTTTCGTACTCCCATCATACTCCCACTGCCCAATTCATACTCCCATCAGCAATGCATGAGAAAATACTATCATTCCTCAGAATCCTATCAATAGAATGTAAGTTAACTTTGGATTTTTCCCACCTGAAATGTAGAAAATGTATTCTGTGTGGTTTTAATTTACATTTCTCTTTTTTATTGATGAGGTTGTTTATCTGTCACTTGTTTAAGAGCAAATTTTATTTTGTTTTCTGTATTTGAATAGGTATATCTATTATCAATTTATATATTAGGTTATCTAGCTCCTTGTCTGTGATATGGTTTTAAATATTTCCCACAGTTTATCTCTTTTAAACTTGTTTATGATGTTTCTTCCTGTGAATGAAAAGATTATATGACCAAATTTATGAATAAAATAATTTACAACTTGGTAATTTTGAATCATAAAAGGTTAGGTCTTCTTAAGTACCAATTTATTTAAAAATTGTTTCAAGTTTCCTTCTTATTTGCCTATGGTTGCATTTAAAAAAAACAAAAATTTCTGGTACATTTGGGATTTTTCCTGGCATATGAAGTAAGATATAGGTATTTCTTTTTATCCCTGAGCCATTTATTGACTCTTTTCCCCCAATGATCTGAGATGGCATATTTTTATCCACCTTATTCTTATATGTATCTGATAAACTTACTTCTGGTATTTCTATTTTGCTAATGAACCAGTATGATGTTCTTAATCATTTAGGCTTTTAAAATGTTTTAACGCCTTTTAGGGCTAGTCCTCTTTATGTTTATTTATTTATTTTTACTAAATTTAGCATCAGGTGATGCTGCTTAAAACTGTAGCAGTTTCATTGAAAGCATATTGAATTTACAAATTATTTTAGGGAGAATTGGCACAGCCATGATACTGAATCCTCCTAGTCAACAACATGGTCTTTCTTTTGGTAGAAAGGCTATTTTATGGACTTCAGTATTTTTTGTTTTACTTTTAACAGATCACACACTTTTCTTAGCATTATGTTTATGTATTTTATTTCTCTATTGCTGTCATATATGGACCTTTCAATTAAATCTTCTAACTGGTTGCTTAAATATATAAAAACTACTGATTTTTGGCCCTGACTGGTATAGCTCAGTTGGTTGGGCATCATTCTGCAAAATGAAAGTTTACTAGTTTGATTCCTGGTCAGAGCATAAGTCTAGTTTGTAGGCTTGGTCATTGGGGTGCATGTGTTGGGGTACATGCGAGATGCAATCAACTATGTTTCTCTCTCACGTAGATGTTTCTCTCCCTCCCTCCCCCTCTCTCTAAAAATAAAATCTTTTTAGAAAAACTACTGATTTTGTAGTTATTACTGAATTCTCTTATTGTTTATAATATTTAGTAAAATCTTTTGAGTCTTTCTATTATACTACCATGTCATCTACAATTAGCGTTAATTTTATATGTCTTCCAATTTTGATAACTATAATTTTTTTCTCTTGGATAAGCATGCTGACTAACAACAATAGCACAATGTTAAACAGTAATGGTATTAGTGGATACTGGCTGACACAATGAAGACATTTCCGTAAAAGTCAGGAACATTATGAGTGCTTTGGATCAAAATAGATACATTTTATTATGATAAGCCAGTGTTCCTCTATTTCTATTTAGTTCAGTGTTTCCTTGATTATCTTGTTTCTTTGTTGTATCAGGAAAAGCTGATCAATTTTGTCCAGTGCTTTTTCAGCATCTATGGAGAGATCCTATAATTTTATTTCTTTAGATTTGTCAATATGATGAACTGCAGTAATGGAGTTTCTAGTATTAAACCATTATGATCTCAGTTGTTAATGATGTTTTATTTCTTTAAATGAGCTCCTGGATTCTTTTTTGCTAATACGTTATTTAGAATATATGCATCATTATTAATAGTGTGATCAATCTCTAGTTAGTGTGATCAAAAACTGTCAGCTGTGTGATTCTATTGTTTAGTTTCATTTATTTTGTTTGCTTTCTTACCTCTGTTTCCTTTATTGTGTTTTGCTATGTCTGTTCCACTTTTTTCCTGCCTACGGCACCATAAGGCTGGTGAAGAAGGGGTCAGGCATATAGGTAGTAGCCTCAGGGAACAGAGCACAGAAGATGAATTTGAAGAATAAGGCAGCAGATAGATTATGTAAGCCTTAGGCTATAGCAAGAGGGATAGACTATATTCCAAGTATGATGGGAAACTATTGGAGGGTTTAAGTACAAGAATGACATGATCTGACATGTGTATTAAGAGAATTACTCTGACTTTTGTAGATTATAGGGAGGGGAAAGTGGGAGAAAAGAGACCAATTAGGGGGTTTCTGTAGTAATCCCAGTGACTTGGCCAGTGTAGTGGTTGGTGGTAGAGGTGGTAAGGAGTCGTCAGATAGCAGCCTCCCTTTTCTTCCTTAGCTCTTGTAGTGTTACAGAAAGTTAACCTGCGTATAAATGTGCAAGTGTTTGTACAAGTACCTCTTCAGCTTAAATGTTTATTCTTTTAGCAAACATTTATTGAAGACTTACCGAGTGCCAGTGTAGTTCTAGGAACCAGCAGTGCAGTGATGAAAAAACAGATGCACTCAAGGAATCTGAATTTTTACAAGTGAATATAATAATAAAAATAAGAAAAATAGCCAATATTAAGTGAGCAAGTACATGTTCTAGGTTATGTTCAGAGCCCTTTTCACATACTATCTCACTTATGTTTACTACTGGGTGAGGGTGGTTTTATTATTATCCTTATCTTACAGGTGAAGATACTAAGGGTAAGAGTGGGTAAGAATATTGCCTGAGTTTTCACAGCCAGTAAGTAGGTTAAATAAAAAGTTTTAGCCTAGTGAGCAAATAGAGAAGACATATTAAGAAACACAGCAGAGAAAATTTGGTAAACAAAGAGAGCCCCTCCGAAGAGGTGTGTTTGAATAGAGACCTGGTACAGGTGAAGGAAGGAGCCATCCTCACAAGAGCCAGGCTAAAAGCAATTGTAGGCGGAGTGAGTCACAAGTATGAAGGTTTGAGAACAGAAGGAGCTTGATATATGAGGACCAGAAAGGAAGTCTGGATGGCTGGAGAATGGACATGAGATAGGAAAATCATATGAGATGAGACTGGAAATCCAGCTATGGCTTGTAAGAGCAGAGTGGAATGGGACATATCCAGTGAAGAGGTTATTGCAAGAGTCCACAGGGGATCATGGCTTAGACTAGATAAAGACCGTGGAGGTAGGCAGAAGTGAATGACTGGGGTATATTCTGGACACTGAAGTGACTATACTTGGTAATAAATTTGATAAGGGCAATAATATGAGAGAGAAAGGGCTCAAAGATAATTCTTAGGATAAAGGTGTTAGAATATCTGACAACAAGCCTATCGTATAAATTGAATCAAAGTAATTCAGCCTTAAACATTTACATTAATATGGTGGCAATGAAGATTGTGTCAGGTAAAGGTTAATGAAGGAGCAAACATATTCATTAACTAGAAGCAGACATTTCACTTATGGCATCTCTTTTATTGTGTATAATATTCATTTGTTCATTCACTCATTCATTCAACAAATATTTGAGAGCCAGGCAATGTCTTAGGTACCAAAGCTACAGCCATAGGCGGGACAAGGGCAAAAAACTCAGGCTCTCTATTCTCACAAAGTTTACAAACTCTCTTACCTTGGTATTACTTTTCCTCATTTTTTAGCTGAGGATCCGCAAGACTTAGAGTGTGTATGTGGTTAGTCCAAAGTCATATGAAGGGATGTTCGAGATTTGACTGTGAGCTTTCCGATTCCAATTTATGTTTATTCCATTAATTATGTTGAGAATGCAATATCCACATATGGACCCAGATAGCTATTCATATAAAATGTTGATAGTCTAGGAAATAAGGTTTTTTTTCTGTAAGAAATAAAAACTTTATTTCTATTGGAGTATTTTTGAGTTTTCTGTTATGTTCATTTCTATTTAATTTAAATTGATATTTAAGTGTGGCATTTGAATTACAAGTTGCTGATAACAGTGTTCTCAGTTAGAAATGAAGTATGTCTAACACTCTGGGAAACGTGTCTCCCAGCCCCCAAAGTCCCTAAGAGAGCTTTTCTTCGCTGTCAGGTTTCCTGCCTCTCACTTACTCTCCCAGCTGTGGGTTGAATATTCAGAAGCAAAGGGGAGGTAGGAGTCAATTATTTTGGGTGGATTACTGTGTCAAAACTGTTCACTTGGTGGTGGAGGCAAACACCATGTAAGTAAAAACAGAAATTCCTGAAATATTTGAGTTAGTATGCTGAAACTTCCAATAAAAATAAATTTATAGTTAATTACCTTACGTTAAATCTTAATGGCCCATAAATTGGGTATAAAGTACCAGCATGGAAGCAGTCTCTGTGCAGATAAACCTCAATAGTGAATAAGTAGGAACATTTCTTTAGCTTCTTTTCCCTCCAGGTTTTTGAACAGTTTGGTGGGACCCTTTCTGCCTCATGTGAGTATCAATGTGCTTTTCCCTTTGGCTTCCCAGTGAGCCTCCTGCATTAATAGCTGGATTTTGACTTGCTACTCCACAAGGAAAAAGCAACAAAAACAAAAGTGCTCACTCTTCACTGATGTGCAACGTTACCTGCCATCCGCACATGCTCATTCTGGCAGGGCCTCGTGATCTTTAACTTTCAGGAAATCCTTGGAGGAATGAAAAGGACAGGCTCACCCCCACAGAAGAATGAGCTCCCAGCTTAGTCACATCAGTGGGATGAACACTGACACATATTTGACAGGCCTGTTTCATACCCAAGTGCTTTGAGAATTGGCACATGGCTGCTTGGAAGCGTGGCACTCCCCCACAATGGGGTGGAATTTTACCTCCTCAACTTGTTCTTCTAGTTGGTGTGGAAGTCTCCCTCTGTCTAACCAGTGATCTGGGTGAAGTAGGGCATGTGAGAGGGGTGGGAGAGAATAGGAGACCTCCTTTGATCGTGTGGATCCTGAGAGGACTGCCATGGGAACCTGGCCCACTGCTCACTGCTACCACCCACACCAGTCTAAATGGCCACACCCCGTCTGGCCTGGTCCCAGAGCAGCTGTTTGGACTGCTTGTGTGGTCATCACAACCCTCAGTAGAAGATGGGTTGCCAAAGCCCAAACAACTCAGATTTTAGGTCAACTTGATGTTTTCCCATTAGGGCCTGGGAAGAAAGAAGGTGCAAAGTGACATGTGCTCACAGCAGCTGGTGTAACTGGTTCAAACATCTGTTTTTGCTAGATTGGTTTTTTGACTCATCACTTTTTACGAAGATTTTCTTTTGTATTAAATCTCAGTTTTATCTCTAAGCAAGATAAGGTATAAATAATAAGTACACTAAAGTTCTCAATTCAAGAAAGTCTATAAATCATGTTGTTTATTTAACCCCAAACAGTAATACCACTTGACTTTCTCATGTTTCATGCAGGATGTTTAAAATAGCCAAGCACCTGATTTGGAATCGAAAATGGGCCATTAGAGGGTTAAAGTTTTGGATGCTGACTTTCTGTGTCAGACCTGCGTGTTGAATGCCTGCACTGCCTCTTACCCTGTGATCTTGGGCAAGTTACTGGATTTCCCTAAGCCTCAATTTCCTTTTCTGGAGAATGGAGATAATTATTACATAATACTTGTTATACCGGTTTGTTAAGAGGAGTAACTGAGATTGTGCAAATAAAATAGTTAGCATAGTGCCAGGCTCATAAAAATAAGTGAATATCAGGTGTATCAGGAGTCATGTTGTTAATGAAGCTGATAACACCACCTGTGATGGGTAATTTTATGTGTCCACTTGACTGAGCTAAGGGATGTCCACATAGCTGGTAAAACATTATTACTGAGTGTATCTTTAAGGGTGTTTCCAGAAAAGACTAGCATTTGAATCAGTAGATTGAGTAAAGAAGATCACCCTCACCATGGGGCAGGCATCATCCAATCTGCTGTGGGCCTGAGTCAATTGAAAAGGTGGGAGGAAGGGAGCTTGTGCTCTCTGCCCGAGCTGGGACAGCCATCTTCTCCTACCCTCAGACATTGCCTTCCTGGTTCTTGGGCCTTTGGACTTGAACTAAATTATACCACAGGCACTACTGTTTCTCCAGCTTGTTGATGGCAGATGATGGAACTTCTCAGTTTCCATAACTGCATGAGACAGTTCATATGTATGTGTATCTTCTATTGGTTTTGTTTCTGTGTAGAACCCTAACATACCACCACTGTGCTGAGTTTCGGCCCACTTGCATGGATTGATAACTACTGAGACAGCATGGATTATTCAATGATTGGGTATATGAAATTTTAGTCATTAGACCAATTTTAAAAAACCCAGTTAGATCAATGAATATATAAAGTCCTTCATAGATGCATTTATAATGTGGCAATGAATTTTAGCAAGAGTTTGATTAGTGTTCAAGATATTGGTGAAATACTCAAAAGTATGAAAATAACTTCATTTTTAGGATCAACTTAAGCTCGGCAAATCAAATGTGTGCATGTGTATTTTGCTTTACACATATTGTGAGATTTTCTTTCAGGTGATTTGGATATACTTCATGTAAATATGTATTTCTCAGCCATGGGTAGAATTGGATAAAAATATTATATGATTGCATGTTTGAGGATGATTTTAATGTTAATAACAGGTGCCTTCTTACTATTGCCATAATGATCACTGTTGGAATTCAAGAGGAACTTATACAATAATAATTAATTTCTATATTAAGTAGAGGAAAATCTACTTAGTGCTGAAACTCTTAAGGCCATGGTAATTTATTACATATTATCAAATTGACTACTTATTAAACTATTTACTAGAAAGAAATTCTCCTAGTCTTTTTTGATCCTTCTGCAGATAATTTACATTTTTTAGTACTTTGTGAATTTGCAGAATTAGAAACTCAGAAAGAGAAAAGAAGAAACTCAGCCAAAAGGATTAAAAACTTGCATCTTAAGGAGTAGCTTCTTTGTCAAAGGAATAAAATCAAAGTTTTCCTGCATCAATTTTGGTACCACAATTTGCACAAGCTAATAAAATTCTCTTTCCTTTGGCTGAAACGCATCTCTTACTAGTTGTATAATACCAGATTGGTGTCTTCGCTCTCTAAGAAACCCTATTTCAGTTTCCAGCACTTTATTGGGATGAATCCATTCTGACTTTAGCGTGTTGCCAGCCAGTTTGACATATGCACAAGTCTGAGTGAAAACACTCCAAGAACAGAGAGGTGCTTAAATTGCCGAACATCCCGAGGGTATTTCAAAATGTTTCCTAGCTTCGATTACTCAAGTGATACTGACCAAGTCAGGAATTAAGCATCTGCCAATTTTTTTATTTTCACTTAATTGAGAATTGATGTTTTATGCTAATATGTTTTTAATGAACTTTGCCAGTCACTTTTCTCTCTATTAAATAAAAAAATCTTTTCAATTAAATGACTACTTGTAGGTGGAAACTACCAACACACAGACCCACAGAGCTAGTACTTTATCTCTGTCACTGTTCTTCAGAGTAAAACAAAACAAAACAAACACTTGTTAGGGTGTTTGTTGAAAAGGACATACTTATGACAAGAACTAGTGAGAATTTCCAGGTTTGGGAAATGGCCATCAGGCAATGGGCCAACGTGCCCTTCAAATGAGAGGGCAGTATTGAGGGTATAAGAAGGATTCATAGATAAATGCATTTTATGACTTTCCTTTCTGCCCTCCATTGCCTGACATTTTATACAGATGACATCAGATTAGATTAAATCTTCAAGCTGCCTAAAGCGGGAGGGCTGGGGGGGCGGGTGATAAATTATATATATGAATGGATAGGATGACTATTCTCCATACTCTCAAAGCTTTTAAAAAACCTTTTAGTTTACTATAACTTATTTCACTTTATAATTAGGGATGTTTGCATGTCTATCTCTCCTGTTGGACAGCATTTCAAAATTCAAGAGGATGGAACATGATCTCATTTGTTTTTACATTCTGTATATGGTTCAGGACAGTACCTGGAGCTTTAATGATACTCAGCAAGGGTTGTTGATCATGCAGGAACTGAGGAAGCTGGACCATAGCTTCGCTCTTTGCCCTTTTCATGGTGGAGGTTAGATTTTTCTTATCAGAGTCTCTATATAAAAAGCACTATCATAGATCTAAAACCTCTCCTTTTCTTCATGCGATGTCTCTCTCCCACCATGCTCTCTGAAATTACTATCAAGTTGCTGTACATGTCAGGACATTTTGAACTATCAGACCAATGTAATCACTCAAGTTTGCCATGTTTTAGTAAAGAAACACCAAGATTCTGGACAAGGGTTAAGATCTATGGCTGGTATGAGATAAAGTGATAATGAACAATTCAGAAGTACAACGCAAGAGAAAGAACAATTAGCTTTGCCAAGGATTGATTGGTGAAGTGATTGAAAATGGGAAACTAGTTAGAGAGGCACAGAAACAATGAAATCCTAACAGAGATGTCAAGACAGAAATGGGGAGACATTCAAATACACGCACATACTCACAAAAATATTGGTCCAAATATTAACTAGTATGTGTGTGTTATGTGTGTGTCAATGGACTTTGTTCTGGCTCCTGATGACCCTATGAATGAGTGATGTACACATGTTCTGTACATCAGCAGCCCTGCTCAGCTCCTGTAGACTCATGCCTATGGCTTCTTTTATGGAGTCAATTCACTTCATATTTGGTATTCCCCTTTTCCTGATGATTTCTGTTTTTCCTAGAATTATTGTCTTTTCCAAGGAACTCCACCTTCTCATGATGTACCTGAAGTAGGACAGCTTCAGTTTTGTGATTTTTTGCCTCCAGCAACATTTCTGGTTTAATTTGCTCTAGGACCTACTCATTCACCTTTGTAGCCATCCAGGGTACCTGTAGAATTTTCTTCCAACACCGTATTTCAAAGGAATTAATTTTCCCCTCATCAGCCTGCCTCACTGTCCCACTTTCACACTGTACATTGTAATTGGGAATGTGAGGGCAAGAATGATCTTAGCTTATTTAGGGTCCAGAATTTCTTTCTTTCTTTCCTTTTAAGATCTTATTTATTTATTTTTAGGTAGAGGGGAAGGAAGGGAGAGAGGGAGAGAAGCATCAATATGTGGTTGCCTCTCGTGCACCCCCTACTGGGGACCTGGTCTGCAGCTCAGGCATGTGCCCTGATTGGGAATTGAACCAGCGACCCTGTGGTTCACAGGCTGGCGCTCAATCCACTGAGCCATACCAGCCAGGGCAGGGTCCAGAATTTCTTACATTTGAAAAATACTGCATTATCTCAGACTATACTAAGTCTATTAAAGCAAGAATGGTGATTCTTATAATTTAGAAAAACTTAAAAAACAAGTGTATGTAAATAAAAAAAAAAATCCCTCAGTCAATCTTAAGTACACAAATGTACCAGGACATGCTGTTTTGTAAGAACTGAGGTTTTATCTGACTTCAGAATCTTCTGATTCAGTTACAAAATAAGATACAAACAGAGGTAGCAGCAGCATGAAGAGCTATCGCTTTTTGGGTGTTTACTACTTGCACACATACCATGTCATTTTTATAATATGCCTGTGTGTTTGGGATTACTAATCTGATTCTACAGATTGAGTCAGAGATGTGTAAAGGAGAAGGGCTGAACTTGAACTGAGTTCCATTTTACTTTAAGCCTGTGCTTTGTGGTTTCAGAACTGTGGTTCTAAAACAGCAGAGGCAGTCATGCCCTATTTACTGGAATATTTGTGTTTTAGCCAAGTTTGTTATAAAGTGCATTTTTCTAAAGGAAACTGTACTTTGCTAGTAATTTCTATTTCACAATTCGAGATTTTTGCCAGGATATAGGTTTTATGAGGATCATATCTTTTTCTTTTAATAGCAGACACAGTACCTGACAGATAAGAGATATTAAAAAATATTTGTTAAATGAATTAACTGTGAAAAATTCTTGTAGATATAATAAAAGCATAGATGATGATTCAGAAAAAATTTACTGTGCATTTTAGGATCAAGAAAAATTTTTAAATAAAATGAATATTACTAAAAAATGATCACATATGTGAAGTATTAATAATTTTTTTGCTAGTAATAAAGTATTTTTAATAATCAAATATGATGTGTATCGGAAATTTGGATATCATGGCTACCTGCTTTATGATTTTCTCCCATTATAAAGCAGTCATGCCCTTAAAATTGAATTTTAATTTTTTCAATTTCAATAAGTTTTCATCAGCTTCAATTTATTTGAACATTTATAACCTCAAATTCAGAACAAATTTCTTTACTCTTTGCTGCCATCGAAACTTGCTGACTTTTTTCTACTCTAGTAATAGGTTATAACCTCCTATAATCTTCTAAGATTGTCAGTGATTTATGCTCTGAATTCCATCTCTTTAGGTTGTGCCATCTTCATTTTTCTGTAAGCATCTTAAATTCAGGGATACTATAGTGTTCATCTTTCAGATTTAGTATGGGATCTGACCTCTTGCAGAGAATCGAGAAATTCTCATGGAAAGAAAAGAAGGAGGGGAGTGAGAGGATGGCGAGGAGGAAGGAAAAGAGGAGGGTAGGGAAGAAGAAGGGAAGAGATGAAAAAAAGAGGAGAGGAGAAAAGTAGGGAGGAAGGGAGAGAGAGAGAAAAAAGTACAGTGTTTTGCCATGTATAATGTTCATATTTTTGCCCAAATTTTTGAGGGAAAAATAAGAATGTGCATTGTACATGGGTACAATGATTACATACCATGGGTGTGATAATGGGTATAATAATCCCAAGTAAAATGGGCATGAAAACAGTGGGTGTGCATTATACATGGCAAAATACAGGGTAAATCAGTTCTTGGATTGTAAAAGATATTGTCAAGATCAAAAATGCTGAATCCTGGCTTAGAAATAGAGATCTACCATGACAGCTACTAAGATGTTTGTGTGTTAAATAACTGCCCAAGATTCAACAAAAATAGTCCATCAATTACTGCCACTTTTGAGTAAAACTTCTGTTCTTACTGATACTTCATAAAGGATTTATTGAGCTAGAGAAGTGCTTATCATTGTCTAACATTTCACTGCAACCCATAAATTGCGGGATTAGACAAATCATTCGGATGACTATTGCTACAAGAATATATTTATTAATTAGTAGTGATATCCTCTGGGTTCTCCAGGTTCTAGGAGATATAAAGCATTTTAGGTCATTTCTGTTACACTAATTTCAACTCAGTATCATAGCCTCATACTACATAAATTTGGTAATACTTTGTTTATGTGCACCTTCAGTACTTTTATCTTTTCAAACCCGAACATGTGTGTTTCTTGTATTGCTGATACTAGCAAAGATAAGGTGGTTTTTTAGAAAAAAAGAAAGGGAATGAACACAGAACAGAGGATTTATGAAAACCATCTCTAATGTTTCCTACTAGTTAAGAGAATTTTTCTATTCCTCAAGGTCAATCAGACAGCAAGCATTTATTGAGCACTCAAAAGATGTGTAAGACTCTTAAGAATAATCTTCAGGAGTATGATGTGCCAGCCAAATACTTATTTTCCATGTTGCTAAGGAAGGGAGACATATGATGACTTTTTGAATAGCTGATGAAAATATTACATAGCAGCTAAGAATGAGTGGCCAGAATGGAAATAAAGGCAGGGTGCTCACCATTGCAGTCTAACAAAGCACTTAATACAGGGGGCTAAAAGTAAAGGAGGACATGACTCACCCGTTGACTCAGCAGTCCTGAGCCTGGTTTGATAAGTCTGCCAGGTGTTCCAAACAACACAAGTGAAAATGTGATAGTGCAGGAGTGGGGAGCCCTTGAAAGTCAGTGTGTATCATCTCTACTAGCTGGGAAAAGGAAGACCTTGAGACTGTATTCATCATAAGGCCTGGAAAGGGAAGGAGAAGGGGTCCATGGGGCCAAAATAAAAAGCCCATAAAACAACTTTTGTTAATTGACTGCCTTCTGTCATGCATGTATAGGAAATGAACAAATGGAGTCTGGAGCAAGGTAAGGATTCAGGCTAACGGACCCTTACACGTACTACAATTTGAGTAGTCACATCTCCCTGGGAAAGCAGGCATCACCTTTACCTTCAATCAATATGTAAACTTCGCTCCCATCCGGCAACTATGTGAGTCCCCAGGACAAACAACTCTCTCTTGACTCTTTCTTGCCACATGGGGGCCTCTGGTTATCCGGCCTCTGTCTAGCCACCTAGCCTCTGGCCACCCTGCTCAGGCCACTCCTTCCTGTCGCCACCATTGCTTTTGATTTCCCATTAGAATTTAACACTAATAAACTGTGCCTGCATACTAATAGGTTTGCTAATCTGCAATTCTCTATTGCATTAGCAAGAAGAACCGAATTTCTCCTGTAACAAAAATACTTAACACTAATTTGCCTTTTATCTATAGATAAAATAAATTGAATGGATAATTACTAAAGAGCTCTTTTCAAGTTTAGATTATGCAAATGTCTAGTCTTCTTATTCTTACTGTTAGGGTGAAAACAAAACAAAAATTATTGAAGTATCCCTTCCTTGAAAAACACTGAAGTACTATGACAATCACATAACATTTTTTACCCAAGAGTCATTTAGGGAGTACCTGTATATTGAATGGGAATGTGAGTCAGGGACATTGCAAATTTCATAAAATTGTCTGATACCCTTATGAATATGATCATGTTTTTGAACATTTCTTTTCAAAGGGTGCTGTGGAGTTTCCTAATAGAGTGGAAAACTGCCTTATCTCCTGCTTCTGTTGTGTCTAGTCAACTAGTTAAGCCTATTATTGATTGCTTACTAAGTAAAAGATGCTTCAAGCATTCTTTTGTAAATCTTTAATCCATTCCAATCGGGGGGATCTGATATTCCTAAATTAACCATGGAGTGTGATGGTAGGAAAAGCATGCTTCTTTTGGAGTCAAATAGATTTCAGTTTAAATTCCATCTCTGTTACTAATTAACCTCTTGAAAAAATTACTTACTTCCTCTAAGCTTTGGTTTTCTCATCTATGAAATGGAACTTACCTTGTCCCCCACCCCTTTTCTTTTTTTCTCACAGGGTTGACTAGAGGATTAAAATGAATTAAGATACACAAAGTACATAGTCCATTTTCTGCATACTAGTGACTCAACAAATGGCTCTATCCTCCTGGTTCACCTTTTAGATTATGGAAGGGGGGCTAGGAAGAGAAATGAAACTCAGGAAGAAAAAGGAGACACTTAAATCACTGGAAACTGCTAGCATCCCTGCTCTGGCTTTGGGGTCACTGCGCCCGGTGACTCTACATTTTATCACATAGAGCAGTCATTCCCTAGAGATGTTGATAATTAAAATCCCTTAGGAATGGACCTGGGCCTCCAGCTCATATTCTGATTTAAAATGGGCCTCACGTTTAGCCTTCAGTTAAGAAGGTTATAACAAAAGTCTAGAAATCCTTGCTTTCATAATACTCTAGATTTTGAGCGAGGTTGGGAACTCCTGAACTAAGGTAATATCAAAGGCCATGAAGACAAGAGGAGACTGGGATAAATCCTGGGACTCAGTGAAATGGAATCATATCCAATTTTGTTATTTTGATAGTTAATTTTATGTGTCAACTTGGCTGGAACTTGGGGTATTCAAATATTTGGTTCAACATTATTCTAGGTATCTGAAAGGGTGTTTCTGGAGGAGAATGAGCATTTGTATTAGTGGATGGAGCAAAGCAGATTGCCTTCCCCAGCATGGGTGGGCATCATCCAGTCCCTTGGAGGCCTGAGTAGAACAAAAGCTAGTGAAGGGGGAAATGTTCTCACTGTTTCCAAGCTGAGACACTGGTTTCCTGCACTCATACTTCAACTTACACCATCAGTTCTCCTGCTCCTCAGGCCTTCACACTTGAATGATTGTGGGAAAAGATGGCTATTACCTGGCAGAATTTAAGAGTTCTGAGACCCCCATCTCAGGAGCTGAAGCTAGCAAGTCCAGGGTTGGGAAATGTGATGGGAGCCTGGAAGATGAGTTTCCTGTCCCCTCAAAAAATCTTCAAATGACCCGCAGGACTCCATCATTCAGGCAGGTGGTGGAGATACTTTTGAGGAGAATAAAGTCAGGAAAAACCACTGAAATTTGGACATGGCAGAGGAAGGCTCAGCAGGTTACAGAGAGCACCTCATAATTTGCTACTTAAGAAGATTGTGCCTAGTTTGGTACCACAGGGAAATGAGGGGTAGGATGCTGAGGAGACCCCTCCTTAATTTCTCTATCCACTTAGATTGCTTACCTAATAAAAGGCCGCTTTACTTAATGTCTTCCTTTTCAGTGAGTCTCTGAGTACTGCTGAGTTCACCTTACATTTTTGAAAATTTTTTCCTCCATGGCCTAGAAAAGTATCGCATCCCAGAATGTGCTCAGTGAAGGAGATGTTCATAGATGTGGGTTAAAAAGAGGTTCTACCATCACCAAGTTTCGGGGGGGGGACAAAGGGTTAACAAAAGTAAATGTGCTTCTTTTTATAGCAGGTCATCTCAGATCTTTTAGTGCCTGCTGTGAATCTGGAAGAAACAGGCATAGTTTGAAGCGTTTCCCCAAAACTTTTGACCACAATCCCTGTTATTAGTCAGGATTTTCTCAGTTTTTCAATGACAGAGATCCAGCTTCAATAGGCATAAGCCATAAAAGAAAGTTACTGGCTCACTGAGCTAAGAAGGCCAGGCATTGGTTGGATCCGTAGGCCTCAAATATCACCGGTGTCTGCCTCTCTCCATTGCTTGGCTCAGCTTTCCTCTGGGTTGGCTTTTTTCTCATGAAGTCTGTCTCTGGGCAGTGGTCCCTGCAGCTCCAAGCTTAAATTATACTTATAGTTACAAACTCTATTTTGGGAAAATCTCCTCGAGGGAACAGAGCTTAAGTGAATTGTTTTTGAATTTAGAAGTGTTTAAATCATAAGCAATTAAGTTACAATTGTGACATTATAAAATGTAATTTCTGAAGACCTTTTTTTTTTTATAAAAATCTTAATGACAACCTATGGTACTGGTAATGCTGGCTTAAGATAGCATGGAATTGCTTAAGGGAAGCTGCCCCTCAGAAGTTAATGTGCTTGAGAACTCCATGTGCATCCCAATCCCCTGACATTCCTGCACACTAAATTAGTGCTTTATAATTTACATAGTGGTTTATTATTGCTTTCAAAATCAACAGCGGCCACCTTGGGTTAAGGAAATATGTTGTCAACATGTTAGAGTGAACATAGGACTTTATAAACTATCTTTTATAGTATTTCAAAATATCTTAAAAAATTTTAAGCTATTACTCTCTACAATCTGTGACCATGAATTTATTTTATTTAGACTCTGTTGGACAATTACGGAAGACATACCCATTTGACAATTTTTATTAGTTGTCAACTTTATTGTAAATTTATCACTAGACTCAAGATATATTTGACTGTGGAACACAAAATACTTCATTAGTGTCCAAAGTTGCTTCTAAATCATCAGCATCACATCATGACACTGGCAGGAAATGCTGAACAGTCAATATGAAAGAGGCTTCTCTTTAATTGGTCAAATAGTAATCATTTCTGTTTTGAAACTCATCATGGTAATGACTTTATTTTTACATATGTGATATTTGGGGGGAATTTTGAATTCCGTAGAGATGCTCATTTATCTTTCTATATATTGACTGTGTTTTCAGTCAACCAGGAAGAGAACTATAGTAAAATCATTCCGGATTTTAATAACTGTTAAACACTTTTGTCAATGCATTCCACTACATTACTTAATATTTACCAATGAAAATATCTTCAGAGATTTAAAGATTCTTCAGCAGTGTCTGAATCATCAAAAGAAATCATTGTAGGCCTAACAATAAAATAACAGCTGAATATTATTTTTATTATGTAAAAACTAGTTACCCTCAAAATATACATACATGTGTCTTCTTTGAATTACTTGATTAAACAGATCATTTTGCAAATAATAGGGTTTCCAACAGAATTCTTTTTTTAAATATATTTTATTGATTATGTATTACGGTTGTCCCATTTCTCCCCCATCATTTCTCTCTACCCTGCACACCCCCTCCCACCCACATTTCCCCCTTTAGTTCATGTCCATGTGTCGTAAGTTCTTTAGCTTCTACATTTCCCACACTATTCTTACCTTCCCCCTGTCTATTTTCTACCCACCGTCTATGCTACTTATTCTCTGTACCTTTTCCCCCTCTCTCCTCCTCCCACTCACCTGTTGCTAAACCTCCATATGATCTCCACTTCAGTGGTTCTGTTCCTGTTCTAGATGTTGGCTTACTTTGCATTTGTTTTAGGTGTGGTGGTTAATATCTGTGAGTTTGCTGTCTTTTTACTATTCATATTTTTTATCTTCTTTTTCTTAGATAAGTCCCTTTAACATCTCATATAATAAGGGCTTGGTGATGATGAACTCCTTTAACTTGACCTTATCTGAAAACCACTTTATCTGCCCTTCCATTCTAAATGACAGCTTTGCTGGATAGAGAAATCTTGGATGTAGGTCCTTGACTTTCATGACTTGGAATACTTCTTTCCAGCCCATTCTTGTTTGTAAGGACTCTTTTGAGAAATCAGCTGACAGTCTGATAGGAACTCCTTTGTAGGTGACTGTCCCCTTATCCCTTGCTGCTTCTAGAATTCTCTCCTTCATTTGAATCTTGGCTAATGTAATTATGATGTGCCTTGGTGTGTTCCTCCTTGGGTCCAAGTTCTTTGTGACTCTCTGAGCTTCCTGGACTTCCTGGAAGTCTATTTCCTTTGCCAGATTGGGGAAGTTCTCCTTTATTATTTGTTCAAATAAGTTTTCCACTTGTTGCTCTTCCTCTTCCCCTTTTGGTACCCCTATAATTCGGATGTTGGAACGTTTAAAGATGTCCTGGATGTTCCTAAGCCTCTCCTCATTTTTTTGAATTCTTGTTTCTTCATTCTTTTCTGTTTGTTTCTTTCTTCCTTCTGGTCCACTCCATTGATTTAGTTCCAGTTTCCTTCCCATCACTATTGGTTCCCTGTACATTTTCCTTTATTTCACTCAGTGTAGCCTTCTATTATTTATCTAAATTGTGAGCAAAATCAATCAATTCTGTGAGCATCCTGATCACCAGTGCTTTGAACTGTGCATCTGATAGGTTGGCTCTTGGCTTTTGGTTGCTTAGATGAATTGGCTCTGGGGCTTTGATCTGTTGTTCTGTTTGAGCCATTTTTTTATTTTTATTTTTTTTTGTTTTGGTCACAGCTGTTATGTAGTGACAGGTGGAGCCTTAGGTGTTCCCCAGGGCAGGCAGCCCAGTTGCTGGGTTGTGACACTGTATGTAGGGGCAGGGTCTGAGAGGGAAAAATGGCTCCACTCTCTCTCAGATTCTAGTCCCTTCCACCACTTCCCCTTCCCCTAGATTATCTGCTCACGAATGTGGGACCACCTGGCCAGCCAGCTGCCTTGAGCAGTCTCACTGGGTCTGCCTGTTGCCACCCCATGTCCGGATTCTGCTAGCCGCCGCTTGTGAGCCTGGGGTCCACTAGCCACTGTCTGTACACCTGTGATCTTCCAGCTGCTGCCTGTGCACCTGGGTCTGCCAACCTCCACTTTTTCCTGCCTTGAGTCAGTCTCTCTTACCTGTCTGGATGAATGGTTGTCAGACTTCAGTACAGTTCAATTTTCTATCAGTTCTGGTTGTTTTCTTGTTTCTAAATCTTTTTTGTCCTTAATTTTGGATGTGCGAGGAGACACAGCGTGTCCACCTATGCCTCCATCTTGGCCGGAAGTCCAACAGAATTCTTTGTCTCAAGCCTTTTGAGTAAAATGCTTAAGAATTCTTCCTCATCACAAGACCCTTTTGGATAACAATGGACATTAATTGACTAGTGCTCTATTCATACTATTTCATTTAATCCTCACACAATGACTATAAAAGAGGAAGCATTTTGAAACCCCAGTTTTATAGAGGAGGAAACTGAGGCATGGAGAGGTTAAGTGCCTAATATTACACAGCTTGTAAATGGCCAAGTTGGTTATGCAATACAGTTCTGGTACCAGTGATAGTGACTATGGTTAATATAATGATTGATTTTTTACCTGTGAGCAGATTACTTGACAACTAAGGCAAATAAAAATGAGGACATTCAGATTCACCTCTCATATTAAGGAGAGCCCCATATGAAGCACATGCTCACATGTGTAGGCACTGCTAAGGTCTGCTTGAGGGCTTACTACATTTTGGTTATTGCATGGTGGTTGTTTTCTTGATTTGGGTTAAAAAGACTTTAGCAAAGCCTTCATATATAAATAAATAAATGACCATAAATAAACAACCAAGTAAATAAAAATCTCATATTTGTACTGTTACACTAATAAGCTTAATAACAATAATCTACCAACATCTGCCATCATAAAATAAAAACTTCATTACCATTTCAATGCAGTCACTACAAATCCTCAGGTTAGCGGGTACACCAGCTGTGTCCTGGTGCTTCACAGCACAAAACAGCAATTCATTCCAAATTACCACTTTGTTAGTGACTCTTGTTCTCTGGCTCCCATCCCGAACACTCCTGCTGTTCAGGTCTATTGTTTCCTCTAACTAGAAAAGCCTTGTATTTTCTGGGAATGCTTGAAGGATTGTCTCCATGAAAAACTAGGGTAATCTAACTTCTGACTTCCCACTGTATGTCCTCCAACATTCTGGGTAAACTTGGCCTTCTTCTCCCTCTATCTAGTGGCGTGTAATACATGTTTCTACAGGGTATATAGATTACTTCACCCAAAGAATGAGACTGAAGGAGTTAACAATGCTTACGGTATTCTGTGGCTTTGAAAATGAACTAGTACAAGATTCAGATGTTGAGCTTTAGTCTCTTTAGAGGAACTGTGGAAGTGAGAAAACTCCTTCTCCCTTGTTCTTTCCATGACCTCTCAAGGGTATCCAACCTTTTGGCATCTCTGGGCCACCCTGGAAGAAGAAGAGTTATCTTGAGTCACACATTGAATACATTGAGACATATAATCACAAAAAATCTCATTATATTTTAAGTAAATTTAAGATTTTGTGTTGCGCCACATTTATAGTCATCCTGAGCTGCATGCAGCCCATGGGCTGCAGGTTGGATATCCCTGTAAAATCATCAAATTCCATATGCAATACAAAGGACTTTCTTCGGAGAGTTATAGCTTTAGAACAGCAGGTAAAAAGCAACACTGGTGGAAAATGAAGAATGGTCTTTGAGCCACATGTAACACATATACTGCATATAGAGATTTTATACTATTTGAGATCATACTTAACAGGCAGTTTATTTTTATACTGCTGCGAAGTACTTATCTATTTCCTTTCATCTGGAGTGAAACTTTTTTTTCTTTAAACTTTTTTTGCAATCCCGAATACAATTGAAGAGAGGGAATGAGAGGATATTTGATCTTTGCCCTACTGAAGATACATAAGATTCCATGAAATATTGTTTTTTGGATTATCTCTTACAGGACACAGGCAAGCCAAGAAATTTGTTTCTGCTCAGATATGAAAATTCAAGTCTATTAATTATTCAAAATAGGGGTAATTTAAATATTTCCTGTCTCTATAATTTCTAATCAGATGCTAGGAAATATCAGAAGTATACTTCTTTTGCATTATCTTCTGTTTTGTTGTCATAACCCAGTGTCTTGTATAGATGACCCCACATTAGAGGGACCTGGGGATCTGTTTTTAAAGCTTCTTCAAATCTTTATCTGGGAGTATTTTATGGAGCAGGTGGATATCCTATTGAAGCCATGAGCTTGCTTCAGAGACCATCTTCCCCTTGGAATATAGGAGCTGGCTGAAAATGATGTTAACCCTAATAGCATGTACCACAGCTTTCTTAACTCTTTGATGATGTGCCTGTTCTGACTCCATCAATAAAGAAGGATGGTCTTGCCTGCTAACATAGACTGGAACGCTGCTGAGATAAAATGTGCCAGCCCCTCATAACACCACACATCCTTTTCCAAGCAGCCTGCTATACAAATGAAACACTGTTCTTACATGGCAAATTTACAAAGCCAAAAAGATAAGAGGGTAGAAGGGTCTGTGTGCAGGGTTCCATTTTACCTTATAGATATAACTGTTTGGGAAAAATTGATAATAAACATGGTAATGTGCTCATTTTCAGATCTTGAGCTCATTAATCTTCTCAAGGGCTTCTTTCAAATCTTCACAAGAAATTTACCGCGAAGAAGTGTAGGTATTGTGATATGAAAAGTATAAATGGAATCCCTGAAAAGCTGATTCATTTAAAACTAAGGTTGAGCTAACCTGTAACTTATTACTTCTACATAATCTGTTCTTTGGCAGTTGGCAAATGGTACTTGATGTTTTTCAAGAGAGAAAAAAGAAGTGATGTCTATTTATGGAGTTCAGTGGCAGATCCACACATTGTGGGTTGTTTTGGCCGTTAGTTTCTAAAAATAGATTTAAGACAAGTGTAGCCATTCTTTGGCATGGTTAGATTCATCACAAAATGCCTACATGATCAACACCTGGCCGCTGAATGCTTATTTTTAGGAGAACCCGAGGAGTGAGTTGTAGGCATTTTGCAGACATCTCTGAGGGTCCTAGTAATCCTTAGATGATGGATTTCCATTATGAACATGAGCTGTCAGAAACAAGATTCACTTAAAGGACTGAAAATGTTTAGTCTCAAAGCACTAGCTTGAACCTGGCTTGTTTCACCATTCTGAGATGATGTATTACAACACACTATTGCAAATTTACTATTCTCACATTGATGGCTTGTACAGACTGGGTTCAAAATGCACCTCTCTTAAAAGAGACTAGGAAAGTTTACTCACTCAGAACCCCTGCAGTCAGGTGGCTGGCTGTGTGTGTGTCAGGGTCAGGATGTGATAGAAGAGGTCAGATTCTGGGAGGCAAGATAACTTGGAACAGGAATTCACTCACACTATTTGATGGCTCCCATTCGTTATAGGGCATGATATTCAGTAGCTTGTGTAGAGATGGGATAGATATACTGAGTAGCTGGATAACTTTTTTCTGGAATAGATAGAATACTGAATTAAAAACTTATAGCCTTTCCCTTGCTGGTGTGGCTCAGTGCATTGAGTGCTGGCCTGTGAACCAAAGGGTCATCGGTTCAACTCCCAGTCAGGGCACATCCCTGGGTTTCCAGCCAGCTCTCTAGTAGGGAGCTCACAAGAGGCTGCCACACATTAATGTTTTTTCTTTCTCTTTCACCCTCCCTTCCCCTCTCTCTAAAAATAAATAAATAAATAAAATATTTAAAAAATATAAATAAAAACTGACAGCCTCTTAAAGGACAAAGAACCTTCAATCATGCTTGAACAGAATATATATTTATATATAATTAATATGTTTATTTTATTTATATTACACTTCACTTTATTGTGCTTCACAGGCATTTCATTGTTTTATCAAATGAAGGCAAAACCATCCACCAGCAAAAAGATTATAATTCACTTTATTGCAATACTTACTTTATTATGATGGTCTGGAAACAAACCTCTCCAAGATATGCCTCTGTGTTTGTGTGCATGTACAATATTTTTGTTTGGAAAATATTGGTATGCTTGAAATATATTAAATATCACCATGCATATGACATTCATCCAGGAATAGTACATAGTAAACCAATGTAATAAAATCTATATAATCAGGAATGCATGGTTTATTTATTTTTATTTTTTAAAGTATATTTTATCAATTTTGCTATTACAGCTGTCCCATTTTTCCTCCCCTTTATTCCCCTATGCTTTGCAACCCCCCTCCCACCAGTTTCTCCCCACTCCCCTTAGTTCATGTCCATGGGTCATACATATAAGTTCTTTGGCTTCCCCATTTCCTATACTGTTCTTAACCTCCCCTGTCTATTTTGTGCCTATCATTTATGCTTATTCCTGTACCTTTTCCCCCATTCTCCCCATCTCCCACCCTGCTAATAACCTTCCTTGTGATTTCCATTTCTGTGATTCTGTTCCTCTTATAGTTGTTTGCTCACTTTATTTTTGTTTTTTTTTGTTTGTTTTTTTAGATTTAGTTGTTGATAGTTGTTTGTTGTCATTTTACTGTTCTTAGTTTTGATCTTCTTTTTCTTAGATAGGTCCTTTAACATTTCATAGAATAAGGCCTTGGTGATGATGAACTCCTTTAACTTTACCTTATCTGAGAAGCACTTTATCTGCCCTTCCATTCTAAATGACAGCTTTGCTGGATAGAGTCATCTTGGATGTAGGTCCTTGCCTGTCATGACTTGGAATACTTCTTTCCAGCCCTTTCTTGCCTGTAAGGACTCTTTTGAGAAATCAGCTGACAGTCTGATGGGAACTCCTTTATAGGTGACTGTCCCCTTGTTCCTTGCTGCTTTGAAGATTCTTTTCTTATCTTTAATCTTGGATAATGTAATTCTGATGTTCCTTGGTATGTGCTTCCTTGGATCCAACTTCTTTGGGACTCTCTGAGCTTCCTGGACTTCCTGGAAGTCTATTTCCTTTGCTAGATTGGGGAAGTTCTCTTTCATTATTTGTTCAAATAAGTTTTCTTTCTTTTTTTTTTTTCTCTTCCTCTTCTCCTTCTGGCACCCCTATGATTTAGATGTTGAAACATTTAAAGTTGACTCAGAGGTTCCTAAGCCTCTCCTCATTTTTTTTTTTTTTTGAATTCTTGTTTCTTCATTCTATTCTGGTTGGATGTTTATTTCTTCTTTCTGGTCCAAATCATTGATTTGAGTCCTGGTTTCCTTCCCTTCACTGTTGGTTCCCTGTATATTTTTCTTTATTTCACTTTGCATAGCCTTCACTTTTTCCTCTATTTTGTGAACATACTTAACCATTTCTATGAGCATCTTAATCACCAGTGTTTTGAACTCTGCATCTGATAGCTTGACTATCTCTTCATCCCTTAGTTCTATTTTTGGAATTTTGATCTGTTCTTTCATTTGGGCCATATTTCTCTCTCTCAGCATACCTGTTATGTTGTAAGGGGTGGAGCCTTAGGTATTTGCTAGGGTATGGCAAACCACATCATTGTGTTGTGGCACTGTATGTGGGGGAAGGGTCGGAGAAGGAACAATGACGCTTGCTTGGCTATCATCTGGCTTGCAATCACTTCCCCAGCTACCCACAAGCAAATTGGGTCCTTCTGGTGCTGAGTCTTGGATAAGTGGGTTTGTGTAGGTTCTAGAACCATGTAGGTCTCTCCGATGAACTCTCTCCTGTGAGGCTGGGAGTTTCTTGCACTGCCACAACCCCCCACAGGTTTTTGTAGCCAGAGGTTTTGAGACTTTCTTTTCCTGGGCTGGAACCTTGGGTTGCACAGCCTCTCTTGCTTCCCAGTTATTCCTCCCAGTTTATCCACTCGTGAATGAAGGACTGCCTGCTTTGCCAGCTGCTGCCTTGCTGCATGTCCTCTTCATCCTGGTTGCCCACCTCTGCCCCTCCTATCAGTCTGAATGAATGTTTCTTCTCTAACTCCTTGGTTGTCAGACTTCTACACAGTTCAATTTTCTGGCAGTTCTGGTTATTTTTTGCTTTTAAATTTGTTGTTGTCCTTCTTTTGATTGTTCGAGGAGGCAAAGTATATCTACCTATGCCTCCATCTTGGCCAGAAGTCTAGAAATTCATGGTTTAATTCAGAGCACAAGGTACTGTTAATCATAAAAATAAATGAGGCAACATAACCCTTTTTTAAAGAAAATATTGATTTAAATAAGTGAATAAAGTTGGTGTTTTATATGAGATAGAATTAGATTCAGATTTCTTATTTTTGTGGTAACCTCTAAGAAATCTTTCTGTAGTTTGATAATTACATGCTATCTTGACTTATATCCTTGATATTTGTAATAAAGACACTGAACACTTTACATTCTAACATCTTGATCAATAGATATCTTTACTTTTTTTCTCATGAGTATATAATGATATATCAGCTTGCTATAATTTTTTATTTCTGATTTAATCTTTATTGTATTTTTCCCATTACCATTTTGTCCCCTTATATGCTCCTCCTCCCAGCAATCACCACACTGTTGTCCATGTTCATGAGTCCTTTTTCCTTTTTGCTAAAGCCTTCAACCCCTAACTTCCCACCTCCCACTAGCTGTCATCCTATTCTTCATCAATGAGTGTGTCCCCATTTCCCTTGCTAGTTCAGTTTGTTCATTAGATTCCACATATGAGTGAAATCATATGGTGTTTGTCTTTCTATGGCTGGCTTATTTCACTTAGCATAATGTTCTCTGTCTATTCATATTGTCACAAAGGGTAAAACTTTCTTCTTTTTTTATGGATGAGTAGTATTTCATTGTGTAAATGTCCCATAGTTGTTTTATCTACTCATCTACTGATGGACATTTGGGCTATGGCCATAACTTGGTGATAGTAAATAATGCTGCAATGGACATAAGGGTGGTTATGTTCTTTTAAATTAGTATTTTGCATTTCTTCAGATATATTCCCAGTAGTGGGATTATTGGGTCAAAAGACAGATCCATTTTTAACTTTTAGAGGTATCTCCATACTGCTTTCCACAGTTGCTGCACCAGTCTACATTCCCACCAACAGTGCAAAAGGGTTCCTCCTTCTCTGCATCCTCACCAGCACTCATTGATTGTTGATTTATTGATGATAGCCATTCTGACACGTATGAGATGTTATCTCATTTTGGTTTTAATTTGCATTTTTCTGATGATTAGTGACATTGAACATCTTTTCATATGTCTATTGGCCATCAGCATGCCCCCTTTGGAGAAGTGTCTATTCAGGTCCTTTGCCCATTTTGTAATTGGCTTGTTTGTTTTTTTGGTGTTGAGTTTTGTAAGTTCTTTATAAATCTTGGATATTAATTCCTTATCAGATATATCATTAAATATGTTCTCCCATTCTCCCAACAGCATTTATTGAATATACTACCTTTAACCCATTTCATGTGCTTGCTTCCTCTGTTGAATATTAATTGACTATAAAGGTGCGCATTAATTTTGGGGCTTTCTAGCCTGTTCCATTGATCTATGTGTCTTTTTTTATGCCATTACCATGTTGTTTTGAGTAATGTGGCTTTATTGTATACTTTGATATTAGGTAGCATGATTCCTTCAACTTTGTTTTTCTTTATCAAGATCACTGTTGCTATGTAGGGCCTTTTGTGGTTCCATATAAATTTTTGAAATATTTGTTCTAGTTACATGAAATATGTCATTAGAATCTTGATAGGAATTGCATTGAATCTATAGACTGCTTTGAGTAATATGGACATTTTATTGATGTTAATTCTTCCTATCCATGAATATGGTATGTCCTTCAACTTATTTGTGTCTTCTTCAATTTCTTTCTTCAGTGTGCGATAATTTTCCATGTACAGGTCTTTTACATCCTTAGTTAGGTTTATTCTCTGTGTTTAACTGTGAATGGGAAATTTTTAATTTCCCTTACTGTTAGGTTGTTATTGGCAAATAAAAGCGCAACTGATTTCTGAAAATTAATTTTGTATCCTGCTACATTTTTTAATTCATTTATCAGTTCTAGTAGTTTTTTGGTGGAATCTTTGGGGTTCTCAATGTAAAGTATCATGTCATCTGTAAATAAAGATGGTTTTATTTCTTCCTTTCCAATTTGGATGCCTTTTATTTCTTCTTCTTGTCTGATTGCTGTGGCTAGGACTTCAGGTACTGTGTTGAATAAGAGAGGTGAAAGCGGGCATTCCTTTCTTGTTCCTGATGTTGAGGGGAATGCTTGTAGATTTTTCCCATTGAGTATGATTCTGTCAGTGGGTTTTTCATACATGTCCTTTATTATTTTTATATATGTTTCTTCCATTCCCACTTTCCTGAGAGTTTTGATTGTAAATAGGTGCTGGATTTTATCAAACGCTTTTTCTGCATGTATTGAACTGATCATGTGGTTTGTATGCTTCATTTTGTTTATGTAGTGAATCACCTTTATTAATTTGTGCATGTTGTACCAACCTTGTATTCCCAGAATAAATCCCACTTGGTCATGGTGTATGATCTTTTTGATGAATTGTATTTGTTTGCTAATATTTTGTTGAGGATTTTAGTGTTTATGTTCATCAGGGATATTTTGGCCTATCATTTTTTTCTTTGTAGTGTCTTTATCTGGTTTTGGAATTAAGATAATGCTGGCCTCATGTAAGGAGTTTGGGAGTCTTCCCTTCTCTTGAATTTTTTGAAGTATGAGAAGGAGAGGTGTTAGTTCTTCTCAGAATGCTTGGTAAAATTTACCTGTGAAGCCCTCTGGTCCAGGGCTTTTGCTTGTTGAGAGTTGTTTGATTACTGCTTCAATTTCATTAGGTATAATCTGTTTATTCAGATTATCTGATTTTTCCTGATTTAGTTTTGGGTTGACTGTATGTTTCTAACTATTTATCTGTTTTGTCCAGGTTGTCCAGTTTGTTAGCATATAGTTGTTCATAATATTTTCTTCCAACTCTTTGTATTTCTTTGGTGTCAGTTATTCCTCCTCTTTCATTTCTGATTTTATTTATTTGGATCTTTTATCTTTTTTTTGATGAGTCCAATTAAAAGTTTGTCGATATTTTTTATCTTTTCAAAGAACCAGCTCTTGGATTCATTAATCTTTTGTATTGTTATTTTAGACTCTATTTCATTTGTTTCTGCTCTGATCTTTATTATTTCCTTTCTTCTACTCACTTTGGGCTTTTTTTTTTTTTTTTTTTTTTTCCAAGTTCCTATAAGTTTGAAGTTATGTTGTTTTTGAGCTTTATCTTCTTTTTGAGATAGGCCTGTAATGCTATGAATTTCCCTCTTAGGGCTGCTTTCTCAGTTTCCCACAGATTTTGGAGTGTTGTGTCTTCATTAGCATTTGTTTCAAGGTATCTTTTGATCTCTTCCTTGATCTTGTTGCTGACCCATTTGTTGCTTTAAAACATGTTATTTAGCTTTCATGTCTTTGTTTGTTTTTCAGTGTTCTTCTTGTGATTGATTTCTAGTTTCATAGATTGTGGTCAGGGATGATGGTTGATATGATTTCAATCTTCTTACATTTACTGAGACTTGTTCTGTGTCCTAACATGTGGTTTATCCTAGAAAACATTTCCTGTGCACTTAAAAAGCACATATATTCACTTCTTTGGGGTGAAATGCTCTGAAGATATCAATTAAATCTATTTGATGTAGTGTATTGTTTAAGGTGTCTGTCTCCTTGTTGTTTTCTGTCTGGAAGATCTGTTCAATGAAGTCAATTGGGTGTTAAAGTCACTGACAATGAACGTATTTCCATTGCTCTCTATGTCCAAGTTCTGCTTCACATATTTAGGTGCTCCTATGTTGGGTGTGTAAATGTTTACTAGGGCTGTAACCTCTTATTGGATTGTTCCCTTTATCATTATGTAGTGTCCTTCTTTGTCTGTTACTATAGCTTTGGTTTTAAAGTCTATTTTGTGAGATGTAAGTGCTACTTCCCCAGCCTTATCTTTTTTCCATCTGTGTGAAATACCTTTTTCTTACCCTTCTAGTCTGTGTGTATCTTTTGATTTGAGTTGGGTCTCTTGGGGGCAGCAGATATTTGGGTCTTGTTTTCTTATCCATTCAGCTACCCTATGTCTTTTGGTTGGAGCATTTGAACCATTTATATTTGAGATGATTATTGATAGATATGTATGTAGTATCATTTTATTGTTAGATTATTTTCCTCTGTTCTTTTTCTTCATCTTTGTTTTAAAGCAAACCCCTTAACATTTGTTTGAGTACTGGTTGTTCTTAACAAACTCCTTTGGCTTTTACTTGTCACAGAAGCTCCTTATTTCTCCTTCCATTTTAAATGATAGCCTTACTGGGAAAAGTAGCCTTGGTGTGGGTCCTTGTCTTTCATCAACTTGAACAGTACACACTACTCCCTTCTGGCTTAAAATTTTCAGTTGATGAAGAGATGACAGTCTAATTGGTGCTCCCTTTTATGTAACTACCTGTTATTCTCTTGTGGCTTTTAGGATTCTCTCCATGTCTTTAAGCCTTGTCATTTTCATTATGATGTGTTTGGGTGTAGGCTTCTGTAGGTCCAGCTTGCTTGGGACTCTCTGAGCTTCCTGGAACTATGTGTCTTTTTTCACCAAATTAAGGGAGTTTTCAGACATTATTTCTTTAAATAAGTTCTCAATCCCTTGCTCACTATTTTCTCCTTCTGGTATGCCCATGATGTGGATGTTTTTATGCTTCATGTTTTCCAAAATGTTTCTTAAGCTCTCCTCATTTTTTTGAATTCTGTTTTGTTTTTGCTGCTTTTCCTTGGTGTTTTTTTCTTTGTGTCTTCCAAATCAGTGACTCAGTCCTCTGGTTCATCTATCCTGCTGTTTAATCCTTCCAGTGTATTATTTATTTCAGATATTACATTATTTATTTCTGACTCATCCTTTTTTATGGTTTGTATGTGTTTTTTTTCTGATGTTGATTATCCTTATAACATAATTCTACACTGTCTCTGATAAATTGCTTACCTCCATTTCATCTAGTTCTTCTGGAGAATTTTCTTATTCTTTCATTTGGCATCTGTTTCTTTGTCTTCCCATTCTAGCTACTTCTTTGTATTTTCTACCTTAGTTGTTAAACTGATCAGTGATACAGCCTCAAGCTGTAGTAGAAGCTGGCTTATGCTCTATAAGTTGGCCACAGTAATTCCTGTGTGTGTGTGGGGCTATTGCTTCCCATCAGGCTGATGCCACTTGGAGAAGAGTGAAGAGTGCTCTGCCTGAGAGAGATTACTTCTGCAATGTGGGAAATGACTCAGCACAGGGTCTTGACAGGTGGTCCTTCAGTTTTTTCCCTAGAACCATCAACCCCAGACTTTCCTCAAGCCTCTCTATTTCACTCTGGCTTACCTCACTGGGTCCCAAGATAAGTGGCTGCAAATAAAATTTCATGTTTCAACCCTTTATGAAGCTCTCTGTGTCTACCACCATCTCTCCAGGACAGACAGAAACTCTGATGCTTTTTACAACTAGATGTTATCTGGGTTCCTTTCTGGCTCTGGTGCTGTATGCTGGAGAGCCCAGCTTGGAGTTTAGAACCCACAGTTCTCAAGATGAACCCCCCAGCTGCTGAAACATTCCTCCAGCATCTCAGCTGCTGCCTGTGGGAGCCTAGTCAGGCCTCTCTCACCTCCTCCACACTTCCTACCAGTCTCATTATGGTGATGTGGTTTCTTCTGTCTGTCCTTGGTTATAAGGTTTTTCTCCAACTAGTGTTCAATTAGTTATTCAAGATGATTTCTCTACAATTTTAGTTGTAATTCTAGATTGGTCCTGGAAGGAGGCTAGTGTAGCTTCCACTTACTCCTCTGTCTTCTTGGATCCTCTCAATAGATATCTTTAGATTGATATCATTTTCCAAAGGCCAGGTAAGTTGTTATGTCATTGAAATTCCTTTTGATTTTTAGAGATGATTTTTCTAACTACAAAATATTTTTAAACTTCTCAACTTCAGGTTAAACTAAATAAACAGTAATTGTAAAAAGGAAAATGGGTGGATATTAAACTTCTGTTAATGAATATTTGGAAGTTAGGGGTGAAGGCAGAACTGGAAATGGTCATCAGAGGAAAGGGATAATTAAAACCACTCTGATTAAAGTCAAACTATTGACATAATTCAACTAAATGAGAATGTTCATTCACACCCTGAGGATTAATTGCCATTCTGTTCTTTTGGAATTCTCCATTTTGAGAACTGCAAATTTGCTAAAGTAGTAGATCCATCCAAAATTAGCTTATAAAATGCCTGTAATAAGCAGCATCTCTAAATCGTGATCAAATGCCATTTTGTATGGATATTCTGTGACAAAATATCTTTACATAGGTTAAAGTACAATTAAGAAAATGCCTTCTATTTCTTTGGGGTTTTGTTACCAAATTTAACATCATATACTGAGCTGATCTAAACCCCAAAAATAATGTATTCTGTGTCTGGAGAGGATATCCAGTCTCTGTACTTGAGAACCAAGGAAGGTTGTCCTAAAAAATATGTGATTTTTTTCACCCATTGAAACATTGCTAATGCCTTGGTTTATCATCAGCCTTATAACTTATCTCAGCAAATGAATTGAATGCTTTTAGTGTATAAAATAATTTATCAAATACCTTTAGCAAAATAAACCGTGTATGGTAATGATTAAATAACACAAATATTTGTTTAACAAAAGAAACAAGAAAAAACTCTCGTACAGGAGGAGACATGTAGTAAGATCAATAACAATTAATTCCTTTCCTGACTTTTAATAGGATGAAGAGAAACAGGAAGAAGTTAAGTGGTATTCATGAAAAGGCCATGAGGTTTGAGATGGTCTCAGTGTCAAGGATGAGGTAACACTTATCTGCACCCTCTCTTTCAGATCCAATGATGGGTGAATCAAGTGCAGGTTTACAACATGGCTAATTTGGCTTATAATTATGGTGAAAGTGAAGGTTGACTTTTCTCATAGGAACTGAAGCCACAATTTTGTCCTCCCTAGTATTAATTCTAATAGAGCTAAAGAACAATACAAATAAGTGCTTATTTTTAGTAATCATCTTTAAATTTAACACTTTGACAGACAAATCAGTGTAATTCTCTTCCTCCTAACAATTATACCTAAGTGGTCCACTATGATTTCAATTGGCAGGATCTGTTGGAAAATTATTTGGGTTGTTTTCACATTTCTACAGTTCAAGGTAAATTGCAGCAGGGTTACAAACCACAGGAATTTTCAAGCCCATATAGCTTTACATCTTGTAAGTTACCTCAAGAGACTTGAGGACCCCTTGAAGTGAGAATCCACTCTGAGTGAGAAATTCACATTTTATTCTTACCCTGAAGAAGGTCTAAAAACAGTGAATCAAATTCTCTGGACCTCGTTGGGACTGAGTCTACTAAGGGAAGTTTCTTTATAAACAACAATGGGACTAGCATCACAACAATAAAATCTTTGGTTTGTTTTTTTTCTCCACAGATATGAAGGAGTCAAATAGTGTGATGGCTCATGAAGAGGCAGGATCTTTTCCCCTTCCCCTTGAATTACGTTGTTCCAGACATATTTTGACAATAGAAGGTGGTAGAAGTGATGCTCTGTAATGATATTTCTTGGAGTCCTGTGAGAAGCCCAAGTAACATGGAAAGGCCACAGGAAGGAGAATCCAGGGGCTCCAGTCAACAGCCTTGACTGACCATCCAGCAACATGTGAGTGAGGCATCTTGGACTCTAGCCCAGTCTGGCCTGGAGGTGTGCAGCCCTAGCCAACGGCATGTGGAGCAGAATTGTCTAGCTGAGCCCAGTCAACTTCTAGTGTCTTTAGGGATAAAATCAGATAGTGGTTGTTCTACACCACCAAGTTTTGGGGTGGTTTGTTACATACTGAAACCCACACAGACATTAATGCTCTCTCCAAATTTGCTTTGAGTCCAATGGCATGTATTTAAAAGACGCCTAGTTGGGGAATATCTATGTTTTTGAAATTTTTTTTTTTCTTAAATGTAATTGTTTTGAGTAGGTAAGAATCAAAGTTGGGGTCATAGTGGCAAAAGCCTGGTGAGCAAACCATTGAATCACTGGACAAAGGGTGAAGCCAGGAGTTGTGAAGACAGTGATCAGCGTTAGGGAAGAGGTCTCTTTGCCAAGGGAGGGCTGCCTCAGGACCACCTGGCCACTGTGACATACCAGTACCCCCAAGGGGAACCTCTTAGACTTCAAAATTCTACCCAGATTATTTTAGTTGCACAAGAGAACCTTCATTCTTTTATTATCTTCATATTGAATTAGATGCTTTTTTACATAAATATAGTTTTTTTCAGCATCTTTTGATTTTTTTTGGACTGTGAAATTCAGCAGGAAATCAAAAGCATGAAGACTTGCATAGCATAATGCTGAATTGTACAAGTTTGAAATAAAACTTTATCTAATTCTGCACAAAATCTGTTTTTTCCCCAGAAGCATAAGGCTTGACAAGCTCATATTACTCACTTTCACATTTGCCAATACCACCTCACTCTCTTTGTGAGATGATTTTGTTGCTCACCAGTTTGATGGGCCAGTAGAAAATGCATTTGCCAATAGCCTGGGTCAGGTGCCAGCTGCTTTGGGCTTCTTTGATTGCCACGTCCCTTCTGGAGAGGACACATTGCCAAGGGAGTAGCAAGAGTCAGAACTGAGTCAAGGTCAGGAGACAATAGACATAGCATCAACACTGGTAGAAATTAGCAGAGTTCACTGTGGGATGCTTGCATTAAGTACAAGGTTGAGAATTTGACCAGAACCAGGCTGATATAGAATGTTAGGGTCCTCAGTTGTCTCATTTATCCAATGGCAAATGGCTACATTCTGAGAGAAAGAATTGGCTACAAAGTGGGTGAGGTTATTTGCATGCCCACTTCTAAGTAAAAGGCCAGATTCAATGAAGGGTGCTGGCTTTTGGTATGGCACATTGAGCCAAAACTGGTGCTAAAGTACTAGGTGACTAAAGAATAGGTAATGCAGGGACCTATTGATTGTCAAACCCATGGAAGCAGGCAGAGATAAAGACTGCAACCAATAAGGATGACAAGGCAACAGAGAGAGTTCCAGTTTGGAAGTAGAGCTTGTAAAGCTCCCTAGATGTAAATTGATACAAATGGTGGGAAATTTTAAAATGTTATCTTTAGTCAAATGAGTAGGAAAGGAGGGAACAATAAGCAACAGAAAGATCACTGGATTAAGGATTATGAGGCCTGAACTAAAGACCTAATTTAGAAGCTAACTAGCTGAGTGATCTTTAGTAAGTAATTGTACACCAAGAAATAGCAAAATGACAGGATTGGTACAATCAAGGGGTTGTACGGTACCAAAAACTGACTTTGAGTGTCCACTTGCTACTAGAATATGTACTTTGTTCTACAGGGATAAGCTTCTGAGATAACTGGACTCTGTATTCACTTCTAAACAGAGTCTCATCTTTGTTGTCATTGGAATTTTCCTATATCTAAGATCCCATTTAGCTGTGACTCTATATCCTTTTATTTCAGCTTTGAATTTATGAGTCAGAGCTATTTTCATGGTTGGGTTGGCTGTCAACCTTCAGTCACTAAGAAATTATTAGAAAATCAGTTTTGGTGGTTATTGACTTTAAAAATATGGGAGAAAATATTTTTTCTTGTATTACTATTATTATTTATTATTTAAATTTTAATTGTTGGTCAAGTACAGTTTTCTCTCTTTTGCTCCCGTCCCAGCCCTCCTCACCTCCCTCCCATTTCCACCCAACCTAGCTTTTGTCCATGTATCCTTTATATTTGTTCCTGTAAACCCTTCCCCTTTTCCCCTGAAATTCCCCTGAAATTCCCTCCCCTCTCCCCTCTGGTCACTGTCAGCTTGTTCTCTATTTCAGTGTCTTTGGTTATATTTGGCTTATTAGATTGTTTTGTTGTTTAGGTTTCTGTTAAAGGTGAGACCATATGGTATTTGTCTTTCACTGCCTGGCTTATTTCACTTAGCATAATGCTTTCCAGTTCCATCCATGCTGTCACAAAGGATAGGAGCTCCTTCTTTCTTTCTGCTGCATAGAATTCCATTGTGTAAATGTACCATAGTTTTTTTATCCATTCATTTACTGATGGACACCTGAGCTGTTTCCAGCACTTGGCTATTGTAAATTGTGCTTCCATGAACATTGGGGTGCATAGGTTCTTTTGGATTGGTGTTTCTGGGTTCTTAGGATATAATCCTAGCAGTGGAATTGCTGGGTCAAAAGGTAGATCCATTTTGAGCTTTCTTAGAAAATTCCATACTGCTTTCCATAGTGGTTGTACCAGTCTACAATCCCACCAACAGTGCACTAGGGTCCCCTTTTCTCCACAACCTCTCCAACACTTGTTTGTTGCTTTGTTTATGATGGCCATTCTGACTGGTGTGAAGTGGTATCTCATTGTGGTTTTAATTTGCATCTCTCTGATAGCTAGCAATACTGAGCATCTTTTCATGGGTCTCTGGATCCTTTGTGTGTCCTCCTTGGAGAAGTGTCTGTTCAAGTCCTTTGCCCATTTGTTAATTGGGCTGCTTGTCTTAGAGTGGAGTCATGTAAATTCTTTATATATTTTGGAGATTAAACCCTTGTCTGAGGTATCATTGGTGAATATGTTTTCACATATGATTGGTTCTATTTTTATTTATTTATTTCTTTTTTAAAAATATATTTTATTGATTATGCTATTACAGTTGTCCCATTCTCCCACATCATTCCCATCCACCCTGCACACCCCTCCTACCCAAATTCCCACCCTTTAGTTCATGTCCATGTGTCATAAGTTCTTTAGCTTCCACTTTCCCCACACTATTCTTGCCCTCCCCCTGTCTATCTTCTACCCACCATCTATGCTACTTATTCTCTGTACCTTTTGCCCCTCTCTCCTCCTCCCACTCCCAGTTGCTAACCCTCCATGTGATCTCCATTTCTGTGTTTCTCTTCCTGTTCTATTGTTTGCTTAGTTTGCTTTTGTTTTAGGTGTGGTTGTTAATATCTGTGAATTTTCTGTCTTTTTACTGTCATATTTTTTATCTTCTTTTTCTTAGATAAGTCCCTTTAACATTTATATAATAAGGGCTTGGTGATGATGAACTCCTTTAACTTGACCCTATCTGAGAAGCACTTTATCTTCCCTTCCATTCTAAATGACAGCTTTGCTGGATAGAGCAATCTTGGATGTAGGTCCTTGACTTTCATGACTTGCAATACTTCTTTCCAGCCCCTTCTTGCCTGTAAGGACTCTTGAAATATCAACTGACAATCTGATGGGAACTCCTTTGTAGATGACTGTCCCCATATCCCTTTCTGCCTCTAGAATTCTCTCCTTCATTTCAATCTTGGCTAATGTGATTATGATGTGCCTTGGTGTGTTCCTCCTTGGGTCCAAGTTCTTTGTGACTCTCTGAGCTTCCTGGACTTCCTGGTAGTCAATTTCCTTTGCCAGATTGGGGAAGTTCTCCTTTATTATTTGTTCAAATAAGTTTTCCACTTGTTGCTCTTCCTCTTCCACTTCTGGTACCCCTATAATTTGGATGTTGGGATGTTTAAAGATGTCCTGGGGGTTCCTAAGCCTTTTTGAATTCTTGTTTCTTCCTTCTTTTCTGTTTAGTTGTTTGTTTATTCCTTCTGGTCCACTCCATTGATTTGAGTCCCAGTTTTCCTCCTGTCTCTATTGGTTCCCTGTGCGCTTTCCTTCATTTCACTTATTGTATCCTTCATTTGTTCATCTAATTTGCAACCAAAATCAACCAATTCTGTGAGCATCCTGGTCACCAGGGCTTTGAACTGTGCATCTGATAGGTTGACTATTTCTTGGTCACTTAGATGAATTGGCTCTGGGGCTTTCATCTGTTTTCCCTTTTGAGCCATTTTTTTTTTTGTTCTGGTCTCTGCTGTTATGTAGCGAGGGGCAGAGCCTTAGCTGTTCCCCAGGGTGGGGCAGCCCAGTTGCTGGGTAGTGATGCTGTATGTGGATGCAGTATCCAAGAGAGAACAATGGCACTTGCTCCACCCTCTCTTGTATTCCAGCCCTTCTGCCACTTCCCCCAAGCAAATTGGGCTGTTCTGGTGCTGATTTCCATGTGGGTGGGCTTGTGTATATTCTAGAGCCCTGTGGGTCTCTCCAACGAACTCTCCTGTGAGGGTGGGAGTCTCTTTTGGCACCTCAACCCCCACAAATGTTTTCAATTGGTGTTTTTTGGCTTTATTTCCTGGCACTGGGGCGCTGGGTTGTGAGGTCTGTCTCCCTCCCCATTTTCGCCTGGATTATCTGCGTGTGAATGTGAGACCACCTGGTCTACCAACCGCCTTGCATGGCCTCACTGGGTCTGCCTGTTGCCACCTGGTACCTGGGTACAGCTAGCCACTGCCTGTATGCCTGGGATATGCCAGCCACTGCCTGGGCACCCAGGTCTACTAACCTCCACTTTTTTCTGCTAGTCTCCGCCCCTCTGACTGGTCTTGATGAATGGTTGTTGGACTTCTGTACAGTTCAATTTTCTATCAGTACTGGTGTTTTCTTGTTTCTTTTTTTTTTTTTTTA